>CAMAOC010000424.1:0-42406 GCA_945859555.1 Megachile ligniseca
TTATCCTTATTACTATTATTATTATCGCTATAAACTGTTATTATTATCGTTATTCTGTTGTTACTATCCCTATTACTCTTGTCTTCATCCTTATAACTATTATTATTATTCTTATTACTATTATTATTATCGCTATAACTGTTATTATTATAAATATTCTATTATTTATTATCCCTATTCCTCTTGTCTTTATCCTTATAACTATTATTATTATCGCTATAACTGTTACTATTATTCTTATTCTACTGTTACTATCCGTATTACTCTTGCCTTTATCCTTATAACTTTTATTATTATCCTTATTACCATTATTGTTATCTCTATAAATGTTATTATTATCCTTATTCTATTATTACTATCCCTATTCCTCTTGTCTTGATTCTTATAACTATTAGTATTATCCTTCTTATTACTATTATTATCGATGTAACTGTTATTATTATTTTTCTTCTATTGTTACTATCCGTATTACTCTTGCCTTTATCCTTATAACTATTATTACTATCCTTATTCTATTGTTATTATCCCTATTCCTCTTGTCTGTATTCTTATAACTATCATTATTATCCTTATTACTATTATTATTATCGCTATAAACTGTTATTATTATCATTATTACTCTCATTATTATTCTTATTACTATTATTATTACCGCTATTCCTCGTGTCTTTATTCTTATAACTATTACTATTATCCTTATTATTATTATTATTATCGATATAACTGTTATTATTATCCTTATTCTATTGTTACTATCCTTATTACTCTTGTCTCCATCCTTATAACTATTATTATTATCCATATTACTATTATTATTATCGCTAAAACTGTTATTATTATCGTTATTCTATTATTATTATCCCTATTCCTCTTGTCTTTATCCTTATAACTATTATTATTATCGCTATAACTGTTATTATTATCCTTATTCTATTATTACTATCCCTATTACTCTAGTCTTTATCCTTATAAATATTATTATTATGCCTGTTATTATTATTATTATCGCTATAACTGTTATCATTATCCTTCTTCTATTGTTACTATCCGTTTTACTCTTGTCTTTATCCTTGTAACTATTATTATTATCCTTATAACTATTATTATTATCGCTATAACTGTTATTATTATCCTTATTCTAATATTACTACCCCTATTACTCTTGTCTTTATCCTTATAACTAATATTATTATCCTTGTTATTATTATTATTATCGCTATAACTGTTATTATTATCCTTATTCCATTATTACTACCCCTATTACTCTTGTCTTTATCCTTATCACTATTATTATTATCCTTATTTCTATTATTATTATCGCTATAACTGTTATCATTATCCTTATTCTATTAACACTATCTCTATTACTCTTGTCTTTATCCTTATAACTATTATTATTATCCTTATTACTATTATTATTATCGCTATAAACTGTTATTATTATCCTTATTACTATTATTATTATCGCTATAACTGTTATCATTATCCTTATTCTATTATTACTATCCCTTTTACTCTTGTCTTTATCCTTATAACTATTATTATTATCCTTGTTATTATTATTATTATCGCTATAACTGTTATTATTATCCTTCTTCTATTGTTACTATCCGTTTTACTCTTGTCTTCATCCTTATAACTATTATTATTATCCTTATTACTATTATTATTATCGCTATAACTGTTATTATTATCGTTATTCTATTATTATTATCCCTATTCCTCTTGTCTTTATTCTTATAACTATCATTATTATCCTTAGTACTATTATTATTATCGCAATAACTGTTATTATTATTCTTATTACTATTAATATTATCGTTATAACTGTTATTATTATCCATATTCTGTTGTTACTATCCCTATTACTCTTGTCTTCATCCTTATAACTATTATTATTATTCTCATTACTATTATTATTATCGCTATAACTGTTATTATTATAAATATTCTATTATTTATTATCCCTATTCCTCTTGTCTTTATCCTTATAAGTATTATTATTATCGCTATAACTGTTACTATTATTCTTATTCTACTGTTACTATCCGTATTACTCTTGCCTTTATCCTTGTAACTATTATTATTATCCTTATAACTATTATTATTGCTATAACTGTTATTATTATCCTTATTCTATTATTACTACCCCTATTATTCTAGTCTTTATCCTTATAACTAATATTATTATCCTTGTTATTATTATTATTATCGCTATAACTGTTATTATTATCCTTATTTCTATTATTATTATCGCTATAACTGTCATCATTATCCTTATTCTATTATTACTATCTCTATTACTCTTGTCTTTATCCTTATAACTATTATTATTATCCTTATCACTATTATTATTATCGCTATAAATGTTATCATTATCATTATTACTGTTATTTTTATTCTTGTTACTATTATTATTATCGCTATAACTGTTATTATTATCCTTTTTTCTATTGTTACTATCCGTTTTACTCTTGTCTTTATCCTTGTAACTATTATTATTATACTTATTGCTATTATTATTATCGCTTTAACTGTTATTATTATCCTTATTCTATTATTACTACCCCTATTACTCTTGTCTTTATCCTTATCACTATTATTATTATCCTTATTTCTATTATTATTATCGCTATAACTGTTATCATTATCCTTATTCTATTATTACTATCTCTATTACTCTTGTCTTTATCCTTATAACTATTATTATTATCCTTATTACTATTATTATTATCGCTATAACTGTTATTATTATCCTTATTACTATTATTATTATCGCTATAACTGTTATTATTATCCTTATTCTATTATTACTATCCCTTTTACTCTTGTCTTTATCCTTATAACTATTATTATTATCCTTGTTATTATTATTATTATCGCTATAACTGTTATTATTATCCTTCTTCTATTGTTACTATCCGTTTTACTCCTGTCTTCATCCTTATAACTATTATTATTATCCTTATTACTATTATTATTATCGCTATAACTGTTATTATTATCGTTATTCTGTTGTTACTATCCCTATTACTCTTGTCTTCATCCTTATAACTATTATTATTATTCTTATTACTATTATTATTATCGCTATAACTGTTATTATTATAAATATTCTATTATTTATTATCCCTATTCCTCTTGTCTTTATCCTTATAACTATTATTATTATCGCTATAACTGTTACTATTATTCTTATTCTACTGTTACTATCCGTATTACTCTTGCCTTTATCCTTATAACTTTTATTATTATCCTTATTACCATTATTGTTATCTCTATAAATGTTATTATTATCCTTATTCTATTATTACTATCCCTATTCCTCTTGTCTTGATTCTTATAACTATTAGTATTATCCTTCTTATTACTATTATTATCGATGTAACTGTTATTATTATTTTTCTTCTATTGTTACTATCCGTATTACTCTTGCCTTTATCCTTATAACTATTATTACTATCCTTATTCTATTGTTATTATCCCTATTCCTCTTGTCTGTATTCTTATAACTATCATTATTATCCTTATTACTATTATTATTATCGCTATAACTGTTATTATTATCATTATTACTCTCATTATTATTCTTATTACTATTATTATTACCGCTATTCCTCGTGTCTTTATTCTTATATCTATTACTATTATCCTTATTATTATTATTATTATCGATATAACTGTTATTATTATCCTTATTCTATTGTTACTATCCTTATTACTCTTGTCTCCATCCTTATAACTATTATTATTATCCATATTACTATTATTATTATCGCTAAAACTGTTATTATTATCGTTATTCTATTATTATTATCCCTATTCCTCTTGTCTTTATCCTTATAACTATTATTATTATCGCTATAACTGTTATTATTATCCTTATTCTATTATTACTATCCCTATTACTCTAGTCTTTATCCTTATAAATATTATTATTATGCCTGTTATTATTATTATTATCGCTATAACTGTTATCATTATCCTTCTTCTATTGTTACTATCCGTTTTACTCTTGTCTTTATCCTTGTAACTATTATTATTATCCTTATAACTATTATTATTATCGCTATAACTGTTATTATTATCCTTATTCTAATATTACTACCCCTATTACTCTTGTCTTTATCCTTATAACTAATATTATTATCCTTGTTATTATTATTATTATCGCTATAACTGTTATTATTATCCTTATTTCTATTATTATTATCGCTATAACTGTCATCATTATCCTTATTCTATTATTACTATCTCTATTACTCTTGTCTTTATCCTTATAACTATTATTATTATCCTTATCACTATTATTATTATCGCTATGACTGTTATTATTATCCTTATTCCATTATTACTACCCCTATTACTCTTGTCTTTATCCTTATCACTATTATTATTATCCTTATTTCTATTATTATTATCGCTATAACTGTTATCATTATCCTTATTCTATTAACACTATCTCTATTACTCTTGTCTTTATCCTTATAACTATTATTATTATCCTTATTACTATTATTATTATCGCTATAACTGTTATTATTATCCTTATTACTATTATTATTATCGCTATAACTGTTATCATTATCCTTATTCTATTATTACTATCCCTTTTACTCTTGTCTTTATCCTTATAACTATTATTATTATCCTTGTTATTATTATTATTATCGCTATAACTGTTATTATTATCCTTCTTCTATTGTTACTATCCGTTTTACTCTTGTCTTCATCCTTATAAACTATTATTATTATCCTTATTACTATTATTATTATCGCTATAACTGTTATTATTATCGTTATTCTATTATTATTATCCCTATTCCTCTTGTCTTTATTCTTATAACTATCATTATTATCCTTAGTACTATTATTATTATCGCAATAACTGTTATTATTATTCTTATTACTATTAATATTATCGTTATAACTGTTATTATTATCCATATTCTGTTGTTACTATCCCTATTACTCTTGTCTTCATCCTTATAACTATTATTATTATTCTCATTACTATTATTATTATCGCTATAACTGTTATTATTATAAATATTCTATTATTTATTATCCCTATTCCTCTTGTCTTTATCCTTATAAGTATTATTATTATCGCTATAACTGTTACTATTATTCTTATTCTACTGTTACTATCCGTATTACTCTTGCCTTTATCCTTGTAACTATTATTATTATCCTTATAACTATTATTATTGCTATAACTGTTATTATTATCCTTATTCTATTATTACAACCCCTATTATTCTAGTCTTTATCCCCATAAATATTATTATTATGCCTGTTATTATTATTATTATCGCTATAACTGTTATCATTATCCTTCTTCTATTGTTACTATCCGTTTTACTCTTGTCTTTATCCTTGTAACTATTATTATTATCCTTATAACTATTATTATTATCGCTATAACTGTTATTATTATCCTTATTCTAATATTACTACCCCTATTACTCTTGTCTTTATCCTTATAACTAATATTATTATCCTTGTTATTATTATTATTATCGCTATAACTGTTATTATTATCCTTATTTCTATTATTATTATCGCTATAACTGTCATCATTATCCTTATTCTATTATTACTATCTCTATTCCTCTTGTCTTTATCCTTATAACTATTATTATTATCCTTATCACTATTATTATTATCGCTATAAATGTTATCATTATCATTATTACTGTTATTTTTATTCTTGTTACTATTATTATTATCGCTATAATTGTTATTATTATCCTTATTCTATTGTTACTATCCGTTTTACTCTAGTCTTTATCCTTGTAACTATTATTATTATCCTTATCACTATTATTATTATCGCTATAAATGTTATCATTATCATTATTACTGTTATTTTTATTCTTGTTACTATTATTATTATCGCTATAACTGTTATTATTATCCTTTTTTCTATTGTTACTATCCGTTTTACTCTTGTCTTTATCCTTGTAACTATTATTATTATACTTATTGCTATTATTATTATCGCTATAACTGTTATTATTATCCTTATTCTATTATTACTACCCCTATTACTCTTGTCTTTATCCTTATCACTATTATTATTATCCTTATTTCTATTATTATTATCGCTATAACTGTTATCATTATCCTTATTCTATTATTACTATCTCTATTACTCTTGTCTTTATCCTTATAACTATTATTATTATCCTTATTACTATTATTATTATCGCTATAGCTGTTATTATTATCCTTATTACTATTATTATTATCGCTATAACTGTTATTATTATCCTTATTCTATTATTACTATCCCTTTTACTCTTGTCTTTATCCTTATAACTATTATTATTATCCTTGTTATTATTATTATTATCGCTATAACTGTTATTATTATCCTTCTTCTATATTGTTACTATCCGTTTTACTCTTGTCTTTATCCTTGTAACTATTATTATTATCCTTATTACTATTATTATTATCGCTATAATTGTTATTATTATCCTTATTCTATTGTTACTATCCGTTTTACTCTAGTCTTTATCCTTGTAACTATTATTATTATCCTTATAACTATTATTATTATCGCTATAACTGTTATTATTATCCTTATTCCATTATTACTATTCGTATTACTCTTCTCTTTATCCTTATAACTATTATACGTATACATCTTACTATTATTAGTATCGCTATAAATGTTATCATTATCATTATTACTGTTATTTTTATTCTTGTTACTATTATTATTATCGCTATAACTGTTATTATTATCCTTATTCTATTATTACTATCCCTATTACTCTAGTCTTTATCCTTATAAATATTATTATTATGCCTGTTATTATTATTATTATCGCTATAACTGTTATCATTATCCTTCTTCTATTGTTACTATCCGTTTTACTCTTGTCTTTATCCTTGTAACTATTATTATTATCCTTATAACTATTATTATTATCGCTATAACTGTTATTATTATCCTTATTCTAATATTACTACCCCTATTACTCTTGTCTTTATCCTTATAACTAATATTATTATCCTTGTTATTATTATTATTATCGCTATAACTGTTACTATTATCCTTATTTCTATTATTATTATCGCTATAACTGTCATCATTATCCTTATTCTATTATTACTATCTCTATTACTCTTGTGTTTATCCTTATAACTATTATTATTATCCCTATCACTATTATTATTATCGCTATAACTGTTATTATTATCCTTATTCCATTATTACTACCCCTATTACTCTTGTCTTTATCCTTATCACTATTATTATTATCCTTATTTCTATTATTATTATCGCTATAACTGTTATCATTATCCTTATCCTATTATTACTATCTCTATTACTCTTGTCTTTGTCCTTATAACTATTATTATTATCCTTATAACTATTATTATTATCCTTATTACTATTATTATTATCGCTATAACTGTTATTATTATCCTTATTACTATTATTATTATCGCTATAACTGTTATCATTATCCTTATTCTATTATTACTATCTCTATTACTCTTGTCTTTATCCTTATAACTATTATTATTATCCTTATCACTATTATTATTATCGCTATAAATGTTATCATTATCATTATTACTGTTATTTTTATTCTTGTTACTATTATTATTATCGCTATAACTGTTATTATTATCCTTTTTTCTATTGTTACTATCCGTTTTACTCTTGTCTTTATCCTTGTAACTATTATTATTATACTTATTGCTATTATTATTATCGCTATAACTGTTATTATTATCCTTATTCTATTATTACTACCCCTATTACTCTTGTCTTTATCCTTATCACTATTATTATTATCCTTATTTCTATTATTATTATCGCTATAACTGTTATCATTATCCTTATTCTATTATTACTATCTCTATTACTCTTGTCTTTATCCTTATAACTATTATTATTATCCTTATTACTATTATTATTATCGCTATAGCTGTTATTATTATCCTTATTACTATTATTATTATCGCTATAACTGTTATTATTATCCTTATTCTATTATTACTATCCCTTTTACTCTTGTCTTTATCCTTATAACTATTATTATTATCCTTGTTATTATTATTATTATCGCTATAACTGTTATTATTATCCTTCTTCTATATTGTTACTATCCGTTTTACTCTTGTCTTTATCCTTGTAACTATTATTATTATCCTTATTACTATTATTATTATCGCTATAATTGTTATTATTATCCTTATTCTATTGTTACTATCCGTTTTACTCTAGTCTTTATCCTTGTAACTATTATTATTATCCTTATAACTATTATTATTATCGCTATAACTGTTATTATTATCCTTATTCCATTATTACTATTCGTATTACTCTTCTCTTTATCCTTATAACTATTATACGTATACATCTTACTATTATTAGTATCGCTATAAATGTTATCATTATCATTATTACTGTTATTTTTATTCTTGTTACTATTATTATTATCGCTATAACTGTTATTATTATCCTTATTCTATTATTACTATCCCTATTACTCTAGTCTTTATCCTTATAAATATTATTATTATGCCTGTTATTATTATTATTATCGCTATAACTGTTATCATTATCCTTCTTCTATTGTTACTATCCGTTTTACTCTTGTCTTTATCCTTGTAACTATTATTATTATCCTTATAACTATTATTATTATCGCTATAACTGTTATTATTATCCTTATTCTAATATTACTACCCCTATTACTCTTGTCTTTATCCTTATAACTAATATTATTATCCTTGTTATTATTATTATTATCGCTATAACTGTTACTATTATCCTTATTTCTATTATTATTATCGCTATAACTGTCATCATTATCCTTATTCTATTATTACTATCTCTATTACTCTTGTGTTTATCCTTATAACTATTATTATTATCCTTATCACTATTATTATTATCGCTATAACTGTTATTATTATCCTTATTCCATTATTACTACCCCTATTACTCTTGTCTTTATCCTTATCACTATTATTATTATCCTTATTTCTATTATTATTATCGCTATAACTGTTATCATTATCCTTATCCTATTATTACTATCTCTATTACTCTTGTCTTTGTCCTTATAACTATTATTATTATCCTTATAACTATTATTATTATCCTTATTACTATTATTATTATCGCTATAACTGTTATTATTATCCTTATTACTATTATTATTATCGCTATAACTGTTATCATTATCCTTATTCTATTATTACTATCCCTTTTACTCTTGTCTTTATCCTTATAACTATTATTATTATCCTTGTTATTATTATTATTATCGCTATAACTGTTATTATTATCCTTCTTCTATTGTTACTATCCGTTTTACTCTTGTCTTCATCCTTATAACTATTATTATTATCCTTATTACTATTATTATTATCGCTATAACTGTTATTATTATCGTTATTCTATTATTATTACCCCTATTCCTCTTGTCTTTATTCTTATAACTATCATTATTATCCTTATTACTATTATTATTATCGCTATAACTGTTATTATTATCCTTATTACTATTATTATTATCGCTATAACTGTTATCATTATCCTTATTCTATTATTACTATCCCTTTTACTCTTGTCTTTATCCTTATAACTATTATTATTATCCTTGTTATTATTATTATTATCGCTATAACTGTTATTATTATCCTTCTTCTATTGTTACTATCCGTTTTACTCTTGTCTTCATCCTTATAACTATTACTATTATCCTTATTATTATTATTATTATCGATATAACTGTTATTATTATCCTTATTCTATTGTTACTATCCTTATTACTCTTGTCTCCATCCTTATAACTATTATTATTATCCATATTACTATTATTATTATCGCTAAAACTGTTATTATTATCGTTATTCTATTATTATTATCCCTATTCCTCTTGTCTTTATTCTTATAACTATCATTATTATCCTTATTACTATTATTATTATCGCTATAACTGTTATTATTATCATCATTACTCTTATTCTTATTCTTATTACTATTATTATTATCGCTATAACTGTTATTATTATCCATATTCTGTTGTTACTATCCCTATTACTCTTGTCTTCATCCTTATAACTATTATTATTATTCTTATTACTATTATTATTATCGCTATAACTGTTATTGTTATCCATATTCTATTATTATTATGCCTATTCATCTTGTCTTTATCCTTATAACTATTATTATTATCGCTATAACTGTTACTATTATTCTTATTCTACTGTTACTATCCGTATTACTCTTGCCTTTATCCTTATAACTTTTATTATTATCCTTATTACCATTATTATTATCTCTATAACTGTTATTATTATCTTCATTCTGTTATTACTATCCCTATTCCTGTTGTCTTTATCCTTATTACTATTATTATTATCGGTATAAATGTTATTATTATCCTTATTCTATTATTACTATCTTTATTCTATTGTTACAATCCGTATTACTCTTGTCTTCATCCTTATAACTATTATTATTATCCTTAATACTATTATTATTATCGCTATAACTGTTGTTATTATCCTTATTCTATTATTATTATCCCTATTCCTCTTGTCTTTATTCTTATAACTATCATTATTATCCTTAGTACTATTATTATTATCGCAATAACTGTTATTATTATTCTTATTACTATTAATATTATCGTTATAACTGTTATTATTATCCATATTCTGTTGTTACTATCCCTATTACTCTTGTCTTCATCCTTATAACTATTATTATTATTCTCATTACTATTATTATTATCGCTATAACTGTTATTATTATAAATATTCTATTATTTATTATCCCTATTCCTCTTGTCTTTATCCTTATAAGTATTATTATTATCGCTATAACTGTTACTATTATTCTTATTCTACTGTTACTATCCGTATTACTCTTGCCTTTATCCTTGTAACTATTATTATTATCCTTATAACTATTATTATTGCTATAACTGTTATTATTATCCTTATTCTATTATTACAACCCCTATTATTCTAGTCTTTATCCCCATAAATATTATTATTATGCCTGTTATTATTATTATTATCGCTATAACTGTTATCATTATCCTTCTTCTATTGTTACTATCCGTTTTACTCTTGTCTTTATCCTTGTAACTATTATTATTATCCTTATAACTATTATTATTATCGCTATAACTGTTATTATTATCCTTATTCTAATATTACTACCCCTATTACTCTTGTCTTTATCCTTATAACTAATATTATTATCCTTGTTATTATTATTATTATCGCTATAACTGTTATTATTATCCTTATTTCTATTATTATTATCGCTATAACTGTCATCATTATCCTTATTCTATTATTACTATCTCTATTACTCTTGTCTTTATCCTTATAACTATTATTATTATCCTTATTACTATTATTATTATCGCTATAACTGTTATTATTATCCTTATTCTAATATTACTACCCCTATTACTCTTGTCTTTATCCTTATAACTAATATTATTATCCTTGTTATTATTATTATTATCGCTATAACTGTTATTATTATCCTTATTTCTATTATTATTATCGCTATAACTGTCATCATTATCCTTATTCTATTATTACTATCTCTATTACTCTTGTCTTTATCCTTATAACTATTATTATTATCCTTATTACTATTATTATTATCGCTATAACTGTTATTATTATCCTTATTACTATTATTATTATCGCTATAACTGTTATTATTATCCTTATTCTCTTATTACTATCCCTTTTACTCTTGTCTTTATCCTTATAACTATTATTATTATCCTTGTTATTATTATTATTATCGCTATAACTGTTATTATTATCCTTCTTCTATATTGTTACTATCCGTTTTACTCTTGTCTTTATCCTTGTAACTATTATTATTATCCTTATTACTATTATTATTATCGCTATAATTGTTATTATTATCCTTATTCTATTGTTACTATCCGTTTTACTCTAGTCTTTATCCTTGTAACTATTATTATTATCCTTATCACTATTATTATTATCGCTATAAATGTTATCATTATCATTATTACTGTTATTTTTATTCTTGTTACTATTATTATTATCGCTATAACTGTTATTATTATCCTTTTTTCTATTGTTACTATCCGTTTTACTCTTGTCTTTATCCTTGTAACTATTATTATTATACTTATTGCTATTATTATTATCGCTATAACTGTTATTATTATCCTTATTCTAATATTACTACCCCTATTACTCTTGTCTTTATCCTTATAACTAATATTATTATCCTTGTTATTATTATTATTATCGCTATAACTGTTACTATTATCCTTATTTCTATTATTATTATCGCTATAACTGTCATCATTATCCTTATTCTATTATTACTATCTCTATTACTCTTGTGTTTATCCTTATAACTATTATTATTATCCTTATCACTATTATTATTATCGCTATAACTGTTATTATTATCCTTATTCTAATATTACTACCCCTATTACTCTTGTCTTTATCCTTATAACTAATATTATTATCCTTGTTATTATTATTATTATCGCTATAACTGTTACTATTATCCTTATTTCTATTATTATTATCGCTATAACTGTCATCATTATCCTTATTCTATTATTACTATCTCTATTACTCTTGTGTTTATCCTTATAACTATTATTATTATCCTTGTTATTATTATTATTATCGCTATAACTGTTATTATTATCCTTCTTCTATTGTTACTATCCGTTTTACTCTTGTCTTCATCCTTATAACTATTATTATTATCCTTATAACTATTATTATTATCCTTATTACTATTATTATTATCGCTATAACTGTTATTATTATCGTTATTCTATTATTATTACCCCTATTCCTCTTGTCTTTATTCTTATAACTATCATTATTATCCTTATTACTATTATTATTATCGCTATAACTGTTATTATTATCATTATTACTCTCATTATTATTCTTATTACTATTATTATTACCGCTATTCCTCGTGTCTTTATTCTTATAACTATTACTATTATCCTTATTATTATTATTATTATCGATATAACTGTTATTATTATCCTTATTCTATTGTTACTATCCTTATTACTCTTGTCTCCATCCTTATAACTATTATTATTATCCATATTACTATTATTATTATCGCTAAAACTGTTATTATTATCGTTATTTTATTATTATTATCCCTATTCCTCTTGTCTTTATTCTTATAACTATCATTATTATCCTTATTACTATTATTATTATCGCTATAACTGTTATTATTATCATCATTACTCTTATTCTTATTCTTATTACTATTATTATTATCGCTATAACTGTTATTATTATCCATATTCTGTTGTTACTATCCCTATTACTCTTGTCTTCATCCTTATAACTATTATTATTATTCTTATTACTATTATTATTATCGCTATAACTGTTATTGTTATCCATATTCTATTATTATTATGCCTATTCATCTTGTCTTTATCCTTATAACTATTATTATTATCGCTATAATTGTTATTATTATCCTTATTCTATTGTTACTATCCGTTTTACTCTAGTCTTTATCCTTGTAACTATTATTATTATCCTTATCACTATTATTATTATCGCTATAAATGTTATCATTATCATTATTACTGTTATTTTTATTCTTGTTACTATTATTATTATCGCTATAACTGTTATTATTATCCTTTTTTCTATTGTTACTATCCGTTTTACTCTTGTCTTTATCCTTGTAACTATTATTATTATACTTATTGCTATTATTATTATCGCTATAACTGTTATTATTATCCTTATTCTATTATTACTACCCCTATTACTCTTGTCTTTATCCTTATCACTATTATTATTATCCTTATTTCTATTATTATTATCGCTATAACTGTTATCATTATCCTTATTCTATTATTACTATCTCTATTACTCTTGTCTTTATCCTTATAACTATTATTATTATCCTTATTACTATTATTATTATCGCTATAGCTGTTATTATTATCCTTATTACTATTATTATTATCGCTATAACTGTTATTATTATCCTTATTCTATTATTACTATCCCTTTTACTCTTGTCTTTATCCTTATAACTATTATTATTATCCTTGTTATTATTATTATTATCGCTATAACTGTTATTATTATCCTTCTTCTATATTGTTACTATCCGTTTTACTCTTGTCTTTATCCTTGTAACTATTATTATTATCCTTATTACTATTATTATTATCGCTATAATTGTTATTATTATCCTTATTCTATTGTTACTATCCGTTTTACTCTAGTCTTTATCCTTGTAACTATTATTATTATCCTTATAACTATTATTATTATCGCTATAACTGTTATTATTATCCTTATTCCATTATTACTATTCGTATTACTCTTCTCTTTATCCTTATAACTATTATACGTATACATCTTACTATTATTAGTATCGCTATAAATGTTATCATTATCATTATTACTGTTATTTTTATTCTTGTTACTATTATTATTATCGCTATAACTGTTATTATTATCCTTATTCTATTATTACTATCCCTATTACTCTAGTCTTTATCCTTATAAATATTATTATTATGCCTGTTATTATTATTATTATCGCTATAACTGTTATCATTATCCTTCTTCTATTGTTACTATCCGTTTTACTCTTGTCTTTATCCTTGTAACTATTATTATCATCCTTATAACTATTATTATTATCGCTATAACTGTTATTATTATCCTTATTCTAATATTACTACCCCTATTACTCTTGTCTTTATCCTTATAACTAATATTATTATCCTTGTTATTATTATTATTATCGCTATAACTGTTACTATTATCCTTATTTCTATTATTATTATCGCTATAACTGTCATCATTATCCTTATTCTATTATTACTATCTCTATTACTCTTGTGTTTATCCTTATAACTATTATTATTATCCTTATCACTATTATTATTATCGCTATAACTGTTATTATTATCCTTATTCCATTATTACTACCCCTATTACTCTTGTCTTTATCCTTATCACTATTATTATTATCCTTATTTCTATTATTATTATCGCTATAACTGTTATCATTATCCTTATCCTATTATTACTATCTCTATTACTCTTGTCTTTGTCCTTATAACTATTATTATTATCCTTATAACTATTATTATTATCCTTATTACTATTATTATTATCGCTATAACTGTTATTATTATCCTTATTACTATTATTATTATCGCTATAACTGTTATCATTATCCTTATTCTATTATTACTATCCCTTTTACTCTTGTCTTTATCCTTATAACTATTATTATTATCCTTGTTATTATTATTATTATCACTATAACTGTTATTATTATCCATATTCTATTATTATTATCCCTGTTCCTCTTGTCTTTATCCTTATAACTATTACTATTATCCTTATTACTATTATTATTATCTTTATAAATGTTATTATTATCCTTATTCTATTGTTACTATCCGTATTACTCTTGCCTTTATCCTTATAACTATTATTACTATCTTTATTCTATTGTTACTATCCGTATTACTCTTGTCTTTATCCTTATAACTATTATTATTATCATTATTATTATTATTATTATCGCTATAACTATTATTTTTATCCTTATTACTATTATTATTATCTTTATAAATGTTATTATTATCCTTATTCTATTGTTACTATCCGTATTACTCTTGCCTTTATCCTTATAACTATTATTACTATCCTTATTCTATTATTATTATCCCTATTCCTCTTGTCTTTTTTCTTATATCTATCATTATTATCCTTATTACGATTATTATTATCGCTATAACTGTTATTATTATCATTATTACTCTTATTATTATTCTTATTACTATTATTATTATCCCTATTCCTCGTGTCTTTATCCTTATAACTATTACTATTATCCTCATTATTATTATTATTATCCTTATTCTATTATTATTACCCCTATTCCTCTTGTCTTTATTCTTATAACTATCATTATTATCCTTATTACTATCATTATTATCGCTATAACTGTTATTATTATCATTATTACTCTCATTATTATTCTTATTACTATTATTATTATCCCTATTCCTCGTGTCCTTATCCTTATAACTATTACTATTATCCTTATTATTATTATTATTATCCTTATTCTATTATTATTACCCCTATTCCTCTTGTCTTTATTCTTATAACTATCATTATCATCCTTATTACTATTATTATTATCGCTATAACTGTTATTATTATCCTTATTAGTATTATTTATATCGCTATAACTATTATTATTATTTTTTTACTATTATTATTATCGCTATAACTGTTATTATTATCCTTATTCTATTATTATTATCCCTATTCCTCTTGTCTTTATCCTTATAACTATTACTATTATCCTTATTATTATTATTATTATCGATATAACTGTTATTATTATCCTTATTCTATTGTTACTATCCGTATTCCTCTTGTTTTTATCCTTATAACTATTATTATTATCCTTATTCCATTGTTACTATCCGTATTACTCTTGCCTTTATCCTTATAACTTTTATTGTTATCCTTATTACCATTATTATTATCGCTATAACTGTTATTATTATCATTATTACTCTTATTATTATTCTTATTACTATTATTATTATCCCTATTCCTCGTGTCCTTATCCTTATAACTGTCACGTCCTGTGACGAATTCTTTAAATTCCTTGGTCAGCATTCAAATTCATCGTATCGCAATTCTGAGAGAACAGTTTATTCGGGTCGACACGTTGCGAAAACGCTGACAATCCGAATGAAGGTAGTTCACCTGAATTGAGAAATACAACTTTGTGCTCCTTTTTGCAATTATAAAAGGTGGCGACAAAATTGCCCCGCGTAGTAAGTCTCAGTAGTAAGTTCAGTAGTAAGTTTCGGTCATAAACATACAGTAAATGCAATACGTGCAATAAGAAGTGCGGTCAGTCGGTCCACAAGTCAATCGGTTAATCAGTCATTTTAGAAGCACCAAGTGCACTCGATATACAAAGTTTCGGGAACGACCCGCGAAGTACAATCCGCGAAGCGTAATACGCGATCTTTCGATAAATTAAGCCTACACGACTCTGCTACGAAAGCTCCGCGCTTCGACAGAGCAAGGCTATTATAATTATCAATCATAATACACAATTTACATAAGTGAACCTGTACTGTTAGTGAAATAAACCTATTGTGCCCTAAACTGAGTGATTTACTTGGAGTTCCATCACTTCACCACCAATTATCCAACATCCACTAGGTACTGTACGCCAAGGAAGGTAAGTAAAGCAATTTCAATATATTAACAACACATAAGTGACGCCGAAGACTCGAGTGAGAACGAGTCTTAACAGTCCGAAGACTCGAGTGAGAACGAGTCGTAACATAACTATTACTATTATCCTTATTATTATTTTCCTTATTCTATTATTATTACCCCTATTCCTCTTGTCTTTATCCTTATAACTATTATTATTATTCTTATTACTATTATTATTATTATCGCTATAAATGTTATCATTATCATTATTACTCTTAATTTTATTCTTATTACTATTATTATCATCCCCATTCCTCTTGTCTTTATCTTTGTAACTATTATCATTATCCTTATTATTATTATCGCTATAACTGTTATTATTATCCTTATTCTATTATTGTCATCCCTATTCCTCTTGTCTTTATCCTTATAACTATTACTATTATCCTTATAATTATTATTATTATCGATATAACTGTTATTATTATCCTTATTCCATTGTTACTATCCGTATTACTCTTGCCTTTATCCTTATAACTTTTATTGTTATCCTTAAAACCATTATTATTATCTTTATTCTATTATTACTATCCCTATTCCTCTTGTCTTTATTCTTATAACTATCATTATTATCCTTATTACTATTATTATTATCGCTATAACTGTTATTATTATCATTATTACTCTCATTATTATTCTTATTACTATTATTATTATCCCTATTCCTCGTGTCTTTATTCTTATAACTATTACTATTATCCTTATTATTATTATTATTATCGATATAACTGTTATTAGTATCCTTATTCTATTGTTACTATCCGTATTACTCTTGCCTTTATCCTTATAACTATTATTACTATCTTTATTCTATTGTTACTATCCGTATTACTGATGTCTTTATCCTCATAACTATTATTATTATCCTTCTTACTATTATTATTATCGCTATAACTATTATTATTATCATTCTTATTGTGATTATTATCCTCATTATATTATTATTATCCCTATTCCTCTTGTTTTTATCCTTATAACTATCATTATTATCCTTATTACTATTATTATTATCGCTATAACCGTTATTATTATTCTTATTACTATTATTATTATCGCTATAACTGTTATTATTATCCATATTCTGGTGTTACTATCCCTATTACTCTTGTCTTCATCCTTATAACTATTATTATTATCCTTATTAGTATTATTATTATCGCTATAACTGTTATTATTATCGTTATTCTATTATTATTATCCCTATTCCTCTTGTCTTTATTCTTATAACTATCATTATTATCCTTATTACTATTATTATTATCGCAATAACTGTTATTATTATCATCATTACTCTTATTATTATTCTTATTACTATTATTATTATCGTTATAACTGTTATTATTATCGCTATAACTGTTATTATTATCCCTATTCCTCTTGTCTTTATCCTTATAACTATTATTATTATCGCTATAACTGTTACTATTATTCATATTCTACTGTTACTATCCGTATTACTCTTGCCTTTATCCTAATAACTTTTATTATTATAGTTATTACCATTATTATTATCTCTATAACTGTTATTATTATCTTCATTCTATTATTACTATCCCTATGCCTCTTCTCTTTATCCTTATTACTATTATTATTATCGCTATAAATGTTATTATTATCCTTTTTCTGTTATTACTATCCCTATTCCTCTTGTCTTTATCCTTATAACTATCATTATTATCCTTATTAGTATTATTATTATCGCTATAACCGTTGTTATTATTCTTATTCTATTGTTACTATCCGTATTCCTCTTGTTTTTATCCTTATTACTATTATTATTATCCTTATTCCATTGTTACTATCCGTATTACTCTTGCCTTTATCCTTATAACTTTTATTGTTATCCTTATTACCATTATTATTATCTTTATTCTATTATTACTATCCCTATTCCTCTTGTCTTTATTCTTATAACTATCATTATTATCCTTATTAATATTATTATTATCGCTATAACTGTTATTATTATCATTATTACTCTTATTATTATTCTTATTACTATTATTATTATCCCTATTCCTCGTGTCTTTATTCTTATAACTATTACTATTATCCTTATAATTATTATTATTATCGATATAACTGTTATTATTATCCTTATTCTATTATTACTATCCGTATTACTCTTGCCTTTATCCTTATAACTATTATTACTATCTTTATTCTATTGTTACTATCCGTATTACTGATGTCTTTATCCTTATAACTATTATTATTATCCTTATTACTATTATTATTATCGCTATAACTATTATTATTATCATTCTTATTGAGATTATTATCCTCATTCTATTATTATTATCCCTATTCCTCTTGTTTGTATCCTTATAACTATCATTATTATCCTTATTACTATTATTATTATCGCTATAACCGTTATTATTATTCTTATTACTATTATTATTATCGCTATAACTGTTATTATTATCCGTATTCTGGTGTTACTATCCCTATTACTCTTGTCTTCATCCTTATAACTATTATTATTATTCTTATTACTATTATTATTATCGCTATAACTGTTATTATTATCCATATTCTATTATTATTATCCCTATTCCTCTTGTCTTTATCCTTATAACTATTATTATTATCGCTATATCTGTTACTATTATTCATATTCTACTGTTACTATCCGTATTACTCTTGCCTTTATCCTTATAACTATTATTACTATCTTTATTCTATTGTTACTATCCGTATTACTCTTGTCTTTATCCTTATAACTATTATTATTATCATTATTATTATTATTATTATCGCTATAACTATTATTTTTATCCTTATTACTATTATTATTATCTTTATAAATGTTATTATTATCCTTATTCTATTGTTACTATCCGTATTACTCTTTCCTTTATCCTTATAACTATTATTACTATCCTTATTCTATTATTATTATCCCTATTCCTCTTGTCTTTATTCTTATATCTATCATTATTATCCTTATTACTATTATTATTATCGCTATAACTGTTATTATTATCATTATTACTCTTATTATTATTCTTATTACTATTATTATTATCCCTATTCCGCGTGTCTTTATCCTTATAACTATTACTATTATCCTTATTATTATTATTATTATCCTTATTCTATTATTATTACCCCTATTCCTCTTGTCTTTATTCTTACAACTATCATTATTATCCTTATTACTATTATTATTATCGCTATAACTGTTATTATTATCATTATTACTCTCATTATTATTCTTATTACTATTATTATTATCCCTATTCCTCGTGTCTTTATTCTTATAACTATTACTATTATCCTTATTATTATTATTATTATCGATATAACTGTTATTATTATCCTTATTCTATTGTTACTATCCGTATTACTCTTGTCTTTATCCTTATAACTATTATTATTATCCTTATTACTATTATTATTATCGCTATAACTATTATTATTATCATTCTTACTGTGATTTTTATCCTCATTCTGTTATTATTATCCCTATTACTCTTGTCTTCATCCTTATAACTATTATTATTATCCTTATTACTATTATTATTATCGCTATAACTGTTACTATTATTCTTATTCTACTGTTACTATCCGTATTACTCTTGCCTTTATCCTTATAACTTTTATTATTATCCTTATTACCATTATTATTATCTCTATAACTGTTATTATTATCTTCATTCTGTTATTACTATCCCTATTCCTCTTGTCTTTATCCTTATTACTATTATTATTATCGCTATAAATGTTATTATTATCCTTATTCTCTTATTACTATCCCTATTCCTCTTGTCTTGATTCTTATAACTATTATTATTATCCTTCTTATTACTATTATTATCGATATAACTGTTATTATTATCCTTATTCTATTGTTACTATCCGTATTACGCTTGCCTTTATCCTTATAACTATTATTACTATCCTTATTCTATTATTATTATCCCTATTCCTCTTGTCTTTATTCTTATATCTATCATTATTATCCTTATTACTATTATTATTATCGCTATAACTGTTATTTTTATCCTTATTATTATTATTATTATCTTTATAAATGTTATTATTATCCTTATTCTATTGTTACTATCCGTATTACTCTTGCCTTTATCCTTATAACTATCATTACTATCCTTATTCTATTATTATTATCCCTATTCCTCTTGTCTTTATTCTTATATCTATCATTATTATCCTTATTACTATTATTATTATCGCTATAACTGTTATTATTATCATTATTACTCTTATTATTATTCTTATTACTATTATTATTATCCCTATTCCTCGTGTCTTTATCCTTATAACTATTACTATTATCCTTAT
Organism: Megachile ligniseca; assembly: GCA_945859555.1. Classification (NCBI taxonomy): domain Eukaryota; kingdom Metazoa; phylum Arthropoda; class Insecta; order Hymenoptera; family Megachilidae; genus Megachile; species Megachile ligniseca. The sequence goes on from CAMAOC010000424.1 coordinate 21,655, forward strand.
TATTATTATTATTATCCTTATTCTATTATTATTACCCCTATTCCTCTTGTCTTTATTCTTACAACTATCATTATTATCCTTATTACTATTATTATTATCGCTATAACTGTTATTATTATCATTATTACTCTCATTATTATTCTTATTACTATTATTATTATCCCTATTCCTCGTGTCTTTATTCTTATATCTATCATTATTATCCTTATTACTATTATTATTATCGCTATAACTGTTATTATTATCATTATTACTCTTATTATTATTCTTATTACTATTATTATTATCCCTATTCCTCGTGTCTTTATTCTTATAACTATCATTATTATCCTTATTACTATTATTATTATCGCTATAACTATTACTATTATCCTTATTATTATTATTATTATCCTTATTCTATTATTATTACCCCTATTCCTCTTGTCTTTATTCTTATAACTATCATTATTATCCTTATTACTATTATTATTATCGCTATAACTATTACTATTATCCTTATTATTATTATTATTATCCTTATTCTATTATTATTACCCCTATTCCTCTTGTCTTTATTCTTATAACTATCATTATTATCCTTATTACTATTATTATTATCGCTATAACTGTTATTATTATCATTATTACTATCATTAATATTCTTATTACTATTATTATTATCCCTATTCCTCGTGTCTTTATTCTTATAACTATTACTATTATCCTTATTATTATTATTATTATCGATATAACTGTTATTATTATCCTTATTCTATTGTTACTATCCGTATTACTCTTGTCTTTATCCTTATAACTATTATTATTATCCTCATTACTATTATTATTATCGCTATAACTATTATTATTATCATTCTTATTGTGATTATTATCCTCATTCTGTTATTATTATCCCTATTACTCTTGTCTTCATCCTTATAACTATTATTATTATCCTTATTACAATTATTATTATCGCTATAACTGTTATTATTATCGTTATTCTATTATTATTATCCCTATTCCTCTTGTCTTTATTCTTATAACTATCATTATTATACTTATTACTATTATTATTATCGCTATAACTGTTATTATTATCCATATTCTATTATTATTATGCCTATTCCTCTTGTCTTCATCCTTATAACTATTATTATTATCCTTATTACTATTATTATTATCGCTATAACTGTTATTATTATCGTTATTCTATTATTATTATCCCTATTCCTCTTGTCTTTATTCTTATAACTATCATTATTATCCTTATTACTATTATTATTATCGCTATAACTGTTATTATTATCCATATTCTATTATTATTATGCCTATTCCTCTTGTCTTTATCCTTATAACTATTATTATTATCGCTATAACTGTTACTATTATTCTTATTCTACTGTTACTATCCGTATTACTCTTGCCTTTATCCTTATAACTTTTATTATTATCCTTATTACCATTATTATTATCTCTATAACTGTTATTATTATCTTCATTCTGTTATTACTATCCCTATTCCTCTTGTCTTTATCCTTATTACTATTATTATTATCGCTATAAATGTTATTATTATCCTTATTCTATTATTACTATCCCTATTCCTCTTGTCTTGATTCTTATAACTATTACTATTATCCTTATTATTATTATTATTATCGCTATAACTGTTATTATTATCATTATTACTCTTATTATTATTCTTATTACTATTATTATTATCCCTATTCCTCGTGTCTTTATTCTTATAACTATTACTATTATCCTTATAATTATTATTATTATCGATATAACTGTTATTAGTATCCTTATTCTATTGTTATTATCCGTATTACTCTTGCCTTTATCCTTATAACTATTATTACTATCTTTATTCTATTGTTACTATCCGTATTACTGATGTCTTTATCCTTATAACTATTATTATTATCCTTATTACTATTATTATTATCGCTATAACTATTATTATTATCATTCTTATTGAGATTATTATCCTCATTCTATTATTATTATCCCTATTCCTCTTGTTTGTATCCTTATAACTATCATTATTATCCTTATTACTATTATTATTATCGCTATAACCGTTATTATTATTCTTATTACTATTATTATTATCGCTATAACTGTTATTATTATCCATATTCTGGTGTTACTATCCCTATTACTCTTGTCTTCATCCTTATAACTATTATTATTATCGCTATAACTGTTATTATTATCGTTATTCTATTATTATTATCCCTATTCCTCTTGTCTTTATTCTTATAACTATCATTATTATCCTTATTACTATTATTATTATCGCAATAACTGTTATTATTATCATCATTACTCTTATTATTATTCTTATTACTATTATTATTATCGTTATAACTGTTATTATTATCCATATTCTGTTGTTACTATCCCTATTACTCTTGTCTTCATCCTTATAACTATTATTATAATCCTTATTACTATTATTATTATCGCTATAACTGTTATTATTATCCATATTCTATTATTATTATCCCTATTCCTCTTGTCTTTATCCTTATAACTATTATTATTATCGCTATATCTGTTACTATTATTCATATTCTACTGTTACTATCCGTATTACTCTTGCCTTTATCCTAATAACTTTTATTATTATAGTTATTACCATTATTATTATCTCTATAACTGTTATTATTATCTTCATTCTATTATTACTATCCCTATGCCTCTTCTCTTTATCCTTATTACTATTATTATTATCGCTATAAATGTTATTATTATCCTCATTCTGTTATTATTATCCCTATTACTCTTGTCTTCATCCTTATAACTATTATTATTATCCTTATTACTATTATTATTATCGCTATAACTGTTATTATTATCGTTATTCTATTATTATTATCCCTATTCCTCTTGTCTTTATCCTTATTACTATTATTATTATCGCTATAACCGTTATTATTATCCTTATTCTATTATTATTATCCCTATTCCTCTTGTCTGTATCCTTATAACTATTACTATTATCCTTATTATTATTATTATTATCGATATAACTGTTATTATTATCCTTATTCTATTGTTACTATCCGTATTCCTCTTGTCTTTATCCTTATTACTATTATTATTATCCTTATTCTATTGTTACTATCCGTATTACTCTTGCCTTTATCCTTATAACTATTATTACTATCTGTATTCTATTGTTACTATCCGTATTACTCTTGTCTTTATCCTTATAACTATTATTATTATCATTATTATTATTATTATTATCGCTATAACTATTATTTTTATCCTTATTACTATTATTATTATCTTTATAAATGTTATTATTATCCTTATTCTATTGTTACTATCCGTATTACTCTTGCCTTTATCCTTATAACTATTATTACTATCTGTATTCTATTGTTACTATCCGTATTACTCTTGTCTTTATCCTTATAACTATTATTATTATCCGTATTACTATTATTATTATCATTCTTATTGTGATTATTATCCTAATTCTGTTATTATTATCCCTATTACTCTTGTCTTCATCCTTATAATTATTATTATTATCCTTATTACTATTATTATTATCTCTATAACTGTTATTATTATCGTTATTCTATTATCATTATCCCTATTCCTCTTGTCTTTATTCTTATAACTATCATTATTATCCTTATTACTATTATTATTATCGCTATAACTATTACTATTATCCTTATTATTATTATTATTATCCTTATTCTATTATTATTACCCCTATTCCTCTTGTCTTTATTCTTATAACTATCATTATTATCCTTATTACTATTATTATTATCGCTATAACTGTTATTATTATCATTATTACTATCATTAATATTCTTATTACTATTATTATTATCCCTATTCCTCGTGTCTTTATTCTTATAACTATTACTATTATCCTTATTATTATTATTATTATCGATATAACTGTTATTATTATCCTTATTCTATTGTTACTATCCGTATTACTCTTGTCTTTATCCTTATAACTATTATTATTATCCTTATTACTATTATTATTATCATTCTTATTGTGATTATTATCCTCATTCTGTTATTATTATCCCTATTACTCTTGTCTTCATCCTTATAACTATTATTATTATCCTTATTACAATTATTATTATCGCTATAACTGTTATTATTATCGTTATTCTATTATTATTATCCCTATTCCTCTTGTCTTTATTCTTATAACTATCATTATTATACTTATTACTATTATTATTATCGCTATAACTGTTATTATTATCCATATTCTATTATTATTATGCCTATTCCTCTTGTCTTCATCCTTATAACTATTATTATTATCCTTATTACTATTATTATTATCGCTATAACTGTTATTATTATCGTTATTCTATTATTATTATCCCTATTCCTCTTGTCTTTATTCTTATAACTATCATTATTATCCTTATTACTATTATTATTATCGCTATAACTGTTATTATTATCCATATTCTATTATTATTATGCCTATTCCTCTTGTCTTTATCCTTATAACTATTATTATTATCGCTATAACTGTTACTATTATTCTTATTCTACTGTTACTATCCGTATTACTCTTGCCTTTATCCTTATAACTTTTATTATTATCCTTATTACCATTATTATTATCTCTATAACTGTTATTATTATCTTCATTCTGTTATTACTATCCCTATTCCTCTTGTCTTTATCCTTATTACTATTATTATTATCGCTATAAATGTTATTATTATCCTTATTCTATTATTACTATCCCTATTCCTCTTGTCTTGATTCTTATAACTATTACTATTATCCTTATTATTATTATTATTATCGCTATAACTGTTATTATTATCATTATTACTCTTATTATTATTCTTATTACTATTATTATTATCCCTATTCCTCGTGTCTTTATTCTTATAACTATTACTATTATCCTTATAATTATTATTATTATCGATATAACTGTTATTAGTATCCTTATTCTATTGTTATTATCCGTATTACTCTTGCCTTTATCCTTATAACTATTATTACTATCTTTATTCTATTGTTACTATCCGTATTACTGATGTCTTTATCCTTATAACTATTATTATTATCCTTATTACTATTATTATTATCGCTATAACTATTATTATTATCATTCTTATTGAGATTATTATCCTCATTCTATTGTTATTATCCCTATTCCTCTTGTTTGTATCCTTATAACTATCATTATTATCCTTATTACTATTATTATTATCGCTATAACCGTTATTATTATTCTTATTACTATTATTATTATCGCTATAACTGTTATTATTATCCATATTCTGGTGTTACTATCCCTATTACTCTTGTCTTCATCCTTATAACTATTATTATTATCGCTATAACTGTTATTATTATCGTTATTCTATTATTATTATCCCTATTCCTCTTGTCTTTATTCTTATAACTATCATTATTATCCTTATTACTATTATTATTATCGCTATAACTGTTATTATTATCCATATTCTATTATTACTATCCCTATTCCTCTTGTCTCGATTCTTATAACTATTATTATTATCCTTCTTATTACTATTATTATCGATATAACTGTAATTATTATTCTTATTCTATTGTTACTATCCGTATTACTCTTGCCTTTATCCTTATAACTATTATTACTATCTTTATTCTATTGTTACTATCCGTATTACTCTTGTTTTTATCCTTATAACTATTATTATTATCATTATTATTATTATTATTATCGCTATAACTATTATTATTATCCTTATTACTATTATTATTATCGCTATAACTGTTATTATTATCGTTATTCTATTATTATTATCCCTATTCCTCTTGTCTTTATTCTTATAACTATCATTATTATCCTTATTACTATTATTATTATCGCTATAACTGTTATTATTATCCATATTCTGTTGTTACTATCCCTATTACTCTTGTCTTCATCCTTATAACTATTATTATTATTCTTATTACTATTATTATTATCGCTATAACTGTTATTGTTATCCATATTCTATTATTATTATGCCTATTCCTCTTGTCTTTATCCTTATAACTATTATTATTATCGCTATAACTGTTACTATTATTCTTATTCTACTGTTACTATCCGTATTACTCTTGCCTTTATCCTTATAACTTTTATTATTATCCTTATTACCATTATTATTATCTCTATAACTGTTATTATTATCTTCATTCTGTTATTACTATCCCTATTCCTCTTGTCTTTATCCTTATTACTATTATTATTATCGCTATAACCGTTATTATTATCCTTATTCTATTATTATTATCCCTATTCCTCTTGTCTGTATCCTTATAACTATTACTATTATCCTTATTATTATTATTATTATCGATATAACTGTTATTATTATCCTTATTCTATTGTTACTATCCGTATTCCTCTTGTCTTTATCCTTATTACTATTATTATTATCCTTATTCTATTGTTACTATCCGTATTACTCTTGCCTTTATCCTTATAACTATTATTACTATCTGTATTCTATTGTTACTATCCGTATTACTCTTGTCTTTATCCTTATAACTATTATTATTATCATTATTATTATTATTATTATCGCTATAACTATTATTTTTATCCTTATTACTATTATTATTATCTTTATAAATGTTATTATTATCCTTATTCTATTGTTACTATCCGTATTACTCTTGCCTTTATCCTTATAACTATTATTACTATCTGTATTCTATTGTTACTATCCGTATTACTCTTGTCTTTATCCTTATAACTATTATTATTATCCGTATTACTATTATTATTATCGCTATAACTATTATTATTATCATTCTTATTGTGATTATTATCCTAATTCTGTTATTATTATCCCTATTACTCTTGTCTTCATCCTTATAATTATTATTATTATCCTTATTACTATTATTATTATCTCTATAACTGTTATTATTATCGTTATTCTATTATCATTATCCCTATTCCTCTTGTCTTTATTCTTATAACTATCATTATTATCCTTATTACTATTATTATTATCGCTATAACTGTTATTATTATCCATATTCTGTTGTTACTATCCCTATTACTCTTGTCTTCATCCTTATGACTATTATTATTATTCTTATTACTATTATTATTATCGCTATAACTGTTATTATTATCCATATTCTATTATTATTATGTCTATTCCTCTTGTCTTTATCCTTATAACTATTATTATTATCGCTATAACTGTTACTATTATTCTTATTCTACTGTTACTATCCGTATTACTCTTGCCTTTATCCTTATCACTTTTATTATTATCCTTATTACCATTATTATTATCTCTATAACTGTTATTATTATCTTCATTCTGTTATTACTATCCCTATTCCTCTTGTCTTTATCCTTATTACTATTATTATTATCGCTATAAATGTTATTATTATCCTTATTCTATTATTACTATCGGTATTCCTCTTGTCTTGATTCTTATAACTATTATTATTATCCTTCTTATTACTATTATTATCGATATAACTGTTATTATTACCCTTATTCTATTGTTACTATCCGTATTACTCTTGCCTTTATCCTTATAACTATTACTAATATCCTTATTATTATTATTATTATCGCTATAACTGTTATTATTATCCTTAATACAAATTATTATTATCGCTGTAACTGTTATTATTATTGTTGTTACTATTATTATTATCCCTGTTCCTCTTGTCTTTCTCCTTATAACTATTATTATTATCCTTATTATTATTATTATTCTTATTACTATTACTATTAACCGTATTCCTCTTGTCTTTATCCTTTAAACTATTATTATTATCCTTATTATTATTATTATTATTATCGCTATAACTGTTATTATTATCCTTATTACTATTATTATTATCGCCATAATTGTTAGTATTATGGTTATTCTATTGTTACTATCCGTATTACTCTTGCCTTTCTCCTTATAACTATTATTATTATCGCTATAACTGTTATTATTATTCTTGTTACTATTATTATTATCCCTATTCCTCTTGTCTTTCTCCTTATAACTATTATTATTATCGCTATAACTGTTATTATTATCCTTAATACTATTATTATTATCGCTATAACTGTTATTATTATTCTTGTTACTATTATTATTATCCCTATTCCTCTTGTCTTTCTCCTTATAACTATTATTATTATCGCTATAACTGTTATTATTATCCTTAATACTATTATTATTATCGCTATAACTGTTATTATTATTCTTGTTACTATTATTATTATCCCTATTCCTCTTGTCTTTCTCCTTATAACTATTATTATTATCCTTCTTATTATTATTATTATCGCTATAACAGTTATTATTATTCTTATTACTATTACTATTAACCGTATTCCTCTTGTCTTTATCCTTATAACTATTATTATTATCCTTATTATTATTATTATTATCGCTATAACAGTTATTATTATTCTTATTACTATTACTATTATCCCTATTCCTCTTGTCTTTCTCCTTATAACTATTATTATTATCCTTATTATTATTATTATTATCGCTATAACTGTTATTATTATTCTTGTTACTATTATTATTATCGCTATAACTGTTATTATTATTCTTATTACTATTGTTACTATCCGTATTACTCTTGTCTTTATCCATATAACTATTATTATTAATCCTTTTTACTATTATTATTATCGCTACAACTGTTATTATTATTGTTATTACTATTATTATTATCGCTATTGCCCTTGTCTTTATCCTTATAACTATTATTATTATCCTTATTACTATTATTATTATCGCTATAACTGTTATTATTATGGTTATTCTATTGTTACTATCCCTATTACTCTTGTCTTTATCCTTAATACTATTATTATTACCGCTATAACTGTTATTATTATTCTTGTTACTATTATTATTATCCCTATTCCTTTTGTCTTTCTCCTTATAACTATTATTATTATCCTTATTATTATTGTTATTATCGCTATAACTGTTGTTATTATTATTGTTACTATTATTATTATCCCTATTCCTCTTGTCTTTCTCCTTATAACTATTATTATTATCGCTATAACTGTTATTATTATTCTTATTACTATTACTATTATCCCTATTCCTCTTGTATCTATCCTTATAACTATTATTATTATCCTTATTATTATTATTATTATCGCTATAACTGTTATTATTATCCTTAATACTATTATTATTATATCTATAACTGTTATTATTATTCTTGTTACTATTATTATTATCCCTATTCCTCTTGTCTTTCTCCTTATAACTATTATTATTATCCTTATTATTATTATTATTATCGCTATAACTGTTATTATTATCCTTAATACAAATTATTATTATCGCTATAACTGTTATTATTATTCTTGTTACTATTATTATTATCCCTGTTCCTCTTGTCTTTCTCCTTATAACTATTATTATTATCGCTATAACTGTTATTATTATCCTTAATACTATTATTATTATCGCTATAACTGTTATTATTATTCTTGTTACTATTATTATTATCCCTATTCCTCTTGTCTTTCTCCTTCTAACTATTATTATTATCCTTATTATTATTATTATTATCGCTATAACAGTTATTATTATTCTTATTACTATTACTATTATCCGTATTCCTCTTGTCTTTATCCTTATAACTATTATTATTATCCTTATTATTATTATTATTATTATTATCGGTATAACTGTTATTATTATCCTTATTACTATTATTATTATCGCTATAACTGTTATTATTATTCTTATTACTATTACTATTATCCCTATTCCTCTTGTATTTATCCTTATAACTATTATTATTATCACTATAACTCTTACTATTATTCTTTTTACTATTATTATTATCCCTATTCCTCTTGTCTTTCTCCTTATAACTATTATTATTATCCTCATTATTATTATTATTATCGCTATAACTGTTATTATTATTCTTGTTACTATTATTATTATCCCTATTCCTCTTGTCTTTCTCCTTATAACTATTATTATTATCGCTATAACTGTTACTATTATTCTTATTACTATTACTATTATCCCTATTCCTCTTGTATTTATCCTTATTATTATTATTATTATCGCTATAACTGTTATTATTATCCTTAATACAATTATTATTATCGCTATAACAGTTATTATTATTCTTGTTACTATTATTATTATCCCTATTCCTCTTGTCTTTCTCCTTATAACTATTATTATTATCCTTATTATTATTATTATTCTTATTACTATTACTATTAACCGTATTCCTCTTGTCTTTATCCTTATAACTATTATTATTATCCTTATTATTATTATTATTATTATTATCGCTATAACTGTTATTATTATCCTTATTACTATTATTATTATCGCTATAACTGTTATTATTATTCTTATTACTATTACTATTATCCCTATTCCTCTTGTATTTATCCTTATAACTATTATTATTATCCTTATTATTATTATTATTATTATCGCTATAACTGTTATTATTATTCTTGTTACTATTATTATTATCGCTATAACTGTTATTATTATTCTTGTTACTATTACTATTATCCCTATTCCTCTTGTATTTATCCTTATAACTATTATTATTATCCTTATTATTATTATTATTATCGCTATAACTGTTATTATTATTCTTGTTACTATTATTATTATCCCTATTCCTCTTGTCTTTCTGCTTATAACTATTATTATTATCGCTATAACTGTTATTATTATTCTTATTACTATTACTATTATCCCTATTCCTCTTGTATTTATCCTTATTATTATTATTATTATCGCTATAACTGTTATTATTATCCTTAATACAATTATTATTATCGCTATAACTGTTATTATTATCCTTAATACTATTATTATTATCGCTATAACTGTTATTATTATTCTTGTTACTATTATTATTATCCCTATTCCTCTTGTCTTTCTCCTTATAACTATTATTATTATCCTTATTGTTATTATTATTATCGCTATAACAGTTATTATTATTCTTATTACTATTACTATTAACCGTATTCCTCTTGTCTTTATCCTTATAACTATTATTATTATCCTTATTATTATTATTATTATTATTATCGCTATAACTGTTATTATTATCCTTATTACTATTATTATTATCGCTATAACTGTTATTATTATTCTTATTACTATTACTATTATCCCTATTCCTCTTGTATTTATCCTTATAACTATTATTATTATCCTTATTATTATTATTATTATCGCTATAACTGTTATTATTATTGTTATTACTATTATTATTATCGCTATTGCCCTTGTCTTTATCCTTATAACTATTATTATTATCCTTATTACTATTATTATTATCGCTATAACTGTTATTATTATGGTTATTCTATTGTTACTATCCCTATTACTCTTGTCTTTATCCTTAATACTATTATTATTACCGCTATAACTGTTATTATTATTCTTGTTACTATTATTATTATCCCTATTCCTTTTGTCTTTCTCCTTATAACTATTATTATTATCCTTATTATTATTGTTATTATCGCTATAACTGTTGTTATTATTATTGTTACTATTATTATTATCCCTATTCCTCTTGTCTTTCTCCTTATAACTATTATTATTATCGCTATAACTGTTATTATTATTCTTATTACTATTACTATTATCCCTATTCCTCTTGTATCTATCCTTATAACTATTATTATTATCCTTATTATTATTATTATTATCGCTATAACTGTTATTATTATTCTTGTTACTATTATTATTATCCTTATTATTATTATCCTCATTATTATTAGTATTATCGCTATAACTGTTATTATTATTCTTGTTACTATTATTATTATCGCTATAACTGTTATTATTATCCTTAATACTATTATTATTATCGCTATAACTGTAATTATTATCCTTAATACTATTATTATTATCGCTATAACTGTTATCATTATTCATGTTACCATTATTATTATCCCTATTCCTCTTGTCTTTCTCCTTATAACTATTATTATTACCCTTATTATTATTATTATTATTGCTATAACAGTTATTATTATTCTTATTACTATTACTATTAACCGTATTCCTCTTGTCTTTATCCTTATAACTATTATTATTATCCTTATTATTATTATTATTATCGCTATAACAGTTATTATTATTCTTATTACTATTACTATTATCCCTATTCCTCTTGTCTTTCTCCTTATAACTATTATTATTATCCTTATTATTATTATTATTATCGCTATAACTGTTATTATTATTCTTGTTACTATTATTATTATCGCTATAACTGTTATTATTATTCTTATTACTATTGTTACTATCCGTATTACTCTTGTCTTTATCCATATAACTATTATTATTAATCCTTTTTACTATTATTATTATCGCTACAACTGTTATTATTATTGTTATTACTATTATTATTATCGCTATTGCCCTTGTCTTTATCCTTATAACTATTATTATTATCCTTATTACTATTATTATTATCTCTATAACTGTTATTATTATGGTTATTCTATTGTTACTATCCCTATTACTCTTGTCTTTATCCTTAATACTATTATTATTACCGCTATAACTGTTATTATTATTCTTGTTACTATTATTATTATCCCTATTCCTTTTGTCTTTCTCCTTATAACTATTATTATTATCCTTATTATTATTGTTATTATCGCTATAACTGTTGTTATTATTATTGTTACTATTATTATTATCCCTATTCCTCTTGTCTTTCTCCTTATAACTATTATTATTATCGCTATAACTGTTATTATTATTCTTATTACTATTACTATTATACCTATTCCTCTTGTATCTATCCTTATAACTATTATTATTATCCTTATTATTATTATTATTATCGCTATAACTGTTATTATTATCCTTAATACTATTATTATTATATCTATAACTGTTATTATTATTCTTGTTACTATTATTATTATCCCTATTCCTCTTGTCTTTCTCCTTATAACTATTATTATTATCCTTATTATTATTATTATTATCGCTATAACTGTTATTATTATCCTTAATACAAATTATTATTATCGCTATAACTGTTATTATTATTCTTGTTACTATTATTATTATCCCTGTTCCTCTTGTCTTTCTCCTTATAACTATTATTATTATCGCTATAACTGTTATTATTATCCTTAATACTATTATTATTATCGCTATAACTGTTATTATTATTCTTGTTACTATTATTATTATCCCTATTCCTCTTGTCTTTCTCCTTCTAACTATTATTATTATCCTTATTATTATTATTATTATCGCTTTAACAGTTATTATTATTCTTATTACTATTACTATTATCCGTATTCCTCTTGTCTTTATCCTTATAACTATTATTATTATCCTTATTATTATTATTATTATTATTATCGGTATAACTGTTATTATTATCCTTATTACTATTATTATTATCACTATAACTGTTATTATTATTCTTATTACTATTACTATTATCCCTATTCCTCTTGTCTTTCTCCTTATAACTATTATTATTATCCTCATTATTATTATTATTATCGCTATAACTGTTATTATTATTCTTGTTACTATTATTATTATCCCTATTCCTCTTGTCTTTCTCCTTATAACTATTATTATTATCGCTATAACTGTTATTATTATTCTTATTACTATTACTATTATCCCTATTCCTCTTGTATTTATCCTTATTATTATTATTATTATCGCTATAACTGTTATTATTATCCTTAATACAATTATTATTATAGCTATAACTGTTATTATTATTCTTGTTACTATTATTATTATCCCTATTCCTCTTGTCTTTCTCCTTATAACTATTATTATTATCGCTATAACTGTTATTATTATCCTTAATACTATTATTATTATCGCTATAACTGTTATTATTATCGCTATAACTGTTATTATTATTCTTGTTACTATTATTATTATCCCTATTCCTCTTGTCTTTCTCCTTATAACTATTATTATTATCCTTATTATTATTATTATTATCGCTATAACAGTTATTATTATTCTTATTACTATTACTATTAACCGTATTCCTCTTGTCTTTATCCTTATAACTATTATTATTATCCTTATTATTATTATTATTATCGCTATAACTGTTATTATTATCCTTATTACTATTATTGTTATCGCTATAACTGTTATTATTATGGTTATTCTATTGTTACTATCCCTATTCCTCTTGTCTTTCTCCTTATAACTATTATTATTATCGCTATAACTGTTATTATTATCCTTATTACTATTATTATTATCGCTATAACTGTTATTATTATTCTTATTACTATTACTATTATCCCTATTCCTCTTGTATTTATCCTTATAACTATTATTATTATCCTTATTATTATTATCCTCATTATTATTATTATTATCGCTATAACTGTTATTATTATTCTTGTTACTATTATTATTATCCCTATTCCTCTTGTCTTTCTCCTTATAACTATTATTATTATCGCTATAACTGTTATTATTATTCTTATTACTATTACTATTATCCCTATTCCTCTTGTATTTATCCTTATTATTATTATTATTATCGCTATAACTGTTATTATTATCCTTAATACAATTATTATTATAGCTATAACTGTTATTATTATTCTTGTTACTATTATTATTATCCCTATTCCTCTTGTCTTTCTCCTTATAACTATTATTATTATCGCTATAACTGTTATTATTATCCTTAATACTATTATTATTATCGCTATAACTGTTATTATTATCGCTATAACTGTTATTATTATTCTTGTTACTATTATTATTATCCCTATTCCTCTTGTCTTTCTCCTTATAACTATTATTATTATCCTTATTATTATTATTATTATCGCTATAACAGTTATTATTATTCTTATTACTATTACTATTAACCGTATTCCTCTTGTCTTTATCCTTATAACTATTATTATTATCCTTATTATTATTATTATTATCGCTATAACTGTTATTATTATCCTTATTACTATTATTGTTATCGCTATAACTGTTATTATTATGGTTATTCTATTGTTACTATCCCTATTCCTCTTGTCTTTCTCCTTATAACTATTATTATTATCGCTATAACTGTTATTATTATCCTTATTACTATTATTATTATCGCTATAACTGTTATTATTATTCTTATTACTATTACTATTATCCCTATTCCTCTTGTATTTATCCTTATAACTATTATTATTATCCTTATTATTATTATCCTCATTATTATTAGTATTATCGCTATAACTGTTATTATTATTCTTGTTACTATTATTATTATCGCTATAACTGTTATTATTATCCTTAATACTATTATTATTATCGCTATAACTGTAATTATTATCCTTAATACTATTATTATTATCGCTATAACTGTTATCATTATTCATGTTACCATTATTATTATCCCTATTCCTCTTGTCTTTCTCCTTATAACTATTATTATTACCCTTATTATTATTATTATTATTGCTATAACAGTTATTATTATTCTTATTACTATTACTATTAACCGTATTCCTCTTGTCTTTATCCTTATAACTATTATTATTATCCTTATTATTATTATTATTATCGCTATAACAGTTATTATTATTCTTATTACTATTACTATTATCCCTATTCCTCTTGTCTTTCTCCTTATAACTATTATTATTATCCTTATTATTATTATTATTATCGGTATAACTGTTATTATTATTCTTGTTACTATTATTATTATCGCTATAACTGTTATTATTATTCTTATTACTATTGTTACTATCCGTATTACTCTTGTCTTTATCCATATAACTATTATTATTAATCCTTTTTACTATTATTATTATCGCTACAACTGTTATTATTATTGTTATTACTATTATTATTATCGCTATTGCCCTTGTCTTTATCCTTATAACTATTATTATTATCCTTATTACTATTATTATTATCGCTATAACTGTTATTATTATGGTTATTCTATTGTTACTATCCCTATTACTCTTGTCTTTATCCTTAATACTATTATTATTACCGCTATAACTGTTATTATTATTCTTGTTACTATTATTATTATCCCTATTCCTTTTGTCTTTCTCCTTATAACTATTATTATTATCCTTATTATTATTGTTATTATCGCTATAACTGTTGTTATTATTATTGTTACTATTATTATTATCCCTATTCCTCTTGTCTTTCTCCTTATAACTATTATTATTATCGCTATAACTGTTATTATTATTCTTATTACTATTACTATTATCCCTATTCCTCTTGTATCTATCCTTATAACTATTATTATTATCCTTATTATTATTATTATTATCGCTATAACTGTTATTATTATCCTTAATACTATTATTATTATATCTATAACTGTTATTATTATTCTTGTTACTATTATTATTATCCCTATTCCTCTTGTCTTTCTCCTTATAACTATTATTATTATCCTTATTATTATTATTATTATCGCTATAACTGTTATTATTATCCTTAATACAAATTATTATTATCGCTATAACTGTTATTATTATTCTTGTTACTATTATTATTATCCCTGTTCCTCTTGTCTTTCTCCTTATAACTATTATTATTATCGCTATAACTGTTATTATTATCCTTAATACTATTATTATTATCGCTATAACTGTTATTATTATTCTTGTTACTATTATTATTATCCCTATTCCTCTTGTCTTTCTCCTTCTAACTATTATTATTATCCTTATTATTATTATTATTATCGCTATAACAGTTATTATTATTCTTATTACTATTACTATTATCCGTATTCCTCTTGTCTTTATCCTTATAACTATTATTATTATCCTTATTATTATTATTATTATTATTATCGGTATAACTGTTATTATTATCCTTATTACTATTATTATTATCGCTATAACTGTTATTATTATTCTTATTACTATTACTATTATCCCTATTCCTCTTGTATTTATCCTTATAACTATTATTATTATCACTATAACTCTTACTATTATTCTTTTTACTATTATTATTATCCCTATTCCTCTTGTCTTTCTCCTTATAACTATTATTATTATCCTCATTATTATTATTATTATCGCTATAACTGTTATTATTATTCTTGTTACTATTATTATTATCCCTATTCCTCTTGTCTTTCTGCTATAACTATTATTATTATCGCTATAACTGTTATTATTATTCTTATTACTATTACTATTATCCCTATTCCTCTTGTATTTATCCTTATTATTATTATTATTATCGCTATAACTGTTATTATTATCCTTAATACAATTATTATTATCGCTATAACTGTTATTATTATTCTTGTTACTATTATTATTATCCCTATTCCTCTTGTCTTTCTCCTTATAACTATTATTATTATCGCTATAACTGTTATTATTATCCTTAATACTATTATTATTATCGCTATAACTGTTATTATTATCCTTAATACTATTATTATTATCGCTATAACTGTTATTATTATTCTTGTTACTATTATTATTATCCCTATTCCTCTTGTCTTTCTCCTTATAACTATTATTATTATCGCTATAACTGTTATTATTATCCTTATTACTATTATTATTATCGCTATAACTGTTATTATTATTCTTATTACTATTACTATTATCCCTATTCCTCTTGTATTTATCCTTATAACTATTATTATTATCCTTATTATTATTATCCTCATTATTATTAGTATTATCGCTATAACTGTTATTATTATTCTTGTTACTATTATTATTATCGCTATAACTGTTATTATTATCCTTAATACTATTATTATTATCGCTATAACTGTAATTATTATCCTTAATACTATTATTATTATCGCTATAACTGTTATCATTATTCATGTTACCATTATTATTATCCCTATTCCTCTTGTCTTTCTCCTTATAACTATTATTATTACCCTTATTATTATTATTATTATTGCTATAACAGTTATTATTATTCTTATTACTATTACTATTAACCGTATTCCTCTTGTCTTTATCCTTATAACTATTATTATTATCCTTATTATTATTATTATTATCGCTATAACAGTTATTATTATTCTTATTACTATTACTATTATCCCTATTCCTCTTGTCTTTCTCCTTATAACTATTATTATTATCCTTATTATTATTATTATTATCGCTATAACTGTTATTATTATTCTTGTTACTATTATTATTATCGCTATAACTGTTATTATTATTCTTATTACTATTGTTACTATCCGTATTACTCTTGTCTTTATCCATATAACTATTATTATTAATCCTTTTTACTATTATTATTATCGCTACAACTGTTATTATTATTGTTATTACTATTATTATTATCGCTATTGCCCTTGTCTTTATCCTTATAAACTATTATTATTATCCTTATTACTATTATTATTATCGCTATAACTGTTATTATTATGGTTATTCTATTGTTACTATCCCTATTACTCTTGTCTTTATCCTTAATACTATTATTATTACCGCTATAACTGTTATTATTATTCTTGTTACTATTATTATTATCCCTATTCCTCTTGTCTTTCTCCTTATAACTATTATTATTATCCTTATTATTATTATTATTATCGCTATAACTGTTATTATTATTCTTGTTACTATTATTATTATCGCTATAACTGTTATTATTATTCTTATTACTATTACTATTATCCCTATTCCTCTTGTACTTATCCTTATTATTATTATTATTATCGCTATAACTGTTATTATTATCCTTAATACAATTATTATTATAGCTATAACTGTTATTATTATTCTTGTTTACTATTATTATTATCCCTATTCCTCTTGTCTTTCTCCTTATAACTATTATTATTATCGCTATAACTGTTATTATTATCCTTAATACTATTATTATTATCGCTATAACTGTTATTATTATTCTTGTTACTATTATTATTATCCCTATTCCTCTTGTGTTTCTCCTTATAACTATTATTATTATCCTTATTATTATTATTATTATCGCTATAACAGTTATTATTATTCTTATATATACTATTATTACTATTAACCGTATTCCTCTTGTCTTTATCCTTATAACTATTATTATTATCCTTATTATTATTATTATTATCGCTATAACTGTTATTATTATCCTTATTACTATTATTGTTATCGCTATAACTGTTATTATTATGGTTATTCTATTGTTACTATCCCTATTCCTCTTGTCTTTCTCCTTATAACTATTATTATTATCGCTATAACTGTTATTATTATCCTTATTACTATTATTATTATCGCTATAACTGTTATTATTATTCTTATTACTATTACTATTATCCCTATTCCTCTTGTATTTATCCTTATAACTATTATTATTATCCTTATTATTATTATCCTCATTATTATTAGTATTATCGCTATAACTGTTATTATTATTCTTGTTACTATTATTATTATCGCTATAACTGTTATTATTATCCTTAATACTATTATTATTATCGCTATAACTGTAATTATTATCCTTAATACTATTATTATTATCGCTATAACTGTTATCATTATTCATGTTACCATTATTATTATCCCTATTCCTCTTGTCTTTCTCCTTATAACTATTATTATTACCCTTATTATTATTATTATTATTGCTATAACAGTTATTATTATTCTTATTACTATTACTATTAACCGTATTCCTCTTGTCTTGATCCTTATAACTATTATTATTATCCTTATTATTATTATTATTATCGCTATAACAGTTATTATTATTCTTATTACTATTACTATTATCCCTATTCCTCTTGTCTTTCTCCTTATAACTATTATTATTATCCTTATTATTATTATTATTATCGCTATAACTGTTATTATTATTCTTGTTACTATTATTATTATCGCTATAAACTGTTATTATTATTCTTATTACTATTGTTACTATCCGTATTACTCTTGTCTTTATCCATATAACTATTGTTATTAATCCTTTTTACTATTATTATTATCGCTACAACTGTTATTATTATTGTTATTACTATTATTATTATCGCTATTGCCCTTGTCTTTATCCTTATAACTATTATTATTATCCTTATTACTATTATTATTATCGCTATAACTGTTATTATTATGGTTATTCTATTGTTACTATCCCTATTACTCTTGTCTTTATCCTTAATACTATTATTATTACCGCTATAACTGTTATTATTATTCTTGTTACTATTATTATTATCCCTATTCCTTTTGTCTTTCTCCTTATAACTATTATTATTATCCTTATTATTATTGTTATTATCGCTATAACTGTTGTTATTATTATTGTTACTATTATTATTATCCCTATTCCTCTTGTCTTTCTCCTTATAACTATTATTATTATCGCTATAACTGTTATTATTATTCTTATTACTATTACTATTATCCCTATTCCTCTTGTATCTATCCTTATAACTATTATTATTATCCTTATTATTATTATTATTATCGCTATAACTGTTATTATTATCCTTAATACTATTATTATTATATCTATAACTGTTATTATTATTCTTGTTACTATTATTATTATCCCTATTCCTCTTGTCTTTCTCCTTATAACTATTATTATTATCCTTATTATTATTATTATTATCGCTATAACTGTTATTATTATCCTTAATACAAATTATTATTATCGCTATAACTGTTATTATTATTCTTGTTACTATTATTATTATCCCTGTTCCTCTTGTCTTTCTCCTTATAACTATTATTATTATCGCTATAACTGTTATTATTATCCTTAAT
>CAMAOC010000425.1:0-42385 GCA_945859555.1 Megachile ligniseca
GAATAATAATAACAGTTATAGCGATAATAATAATAGTAATAACAATAATAATAATCGTTATAGCGATAATAATAATAGTAATAAGGATTAATAATAATAGTTATATGGATAAAGGCAAGAGTAATACGGATAGTAACAATAGAATAAGCATAATAATAACAGTTATAGCGATAATAATAAGAGTCATAAGGATAATGATAATAGTTATAAGGATAAAGACAAGAGTAATAGAGATAGTAACAATAGAATAAGCATAATAATAACAGTTATAGCGATAATAATAATAGTAACAAGGATAATAATAACAGTTATAGCGATAATAATAATAGTACTAAGGATAAAGGCAAGAGTAATACGGACAGTAATAATAGTAACAAAAATAATAATAACAGTTATAGCGATAATAATAATAGTCATAAGGATAATGATAATAGTTATAAGGATAAAGACAAGAGTAATAGAGATAGTAACGATAGAATAAGCATAATAATAACAGTTATAGCGATAATAATAATAGTAATAAGGATAATAATAACAGTTATAGCGATAATAATAATAGTAATAAGGATAATAATAACAGGTATAGCGATAATAATAATAATAATAATATGGATAATAATAATAGTTATAAGGATAAAGACAACAGTAATACGGATAGTAACAATAGTAATAAGAATAATAATAACAGTTATAGCGATAATAATAATAGTAACAAGAATAATAATAACAGTTATAGCGGTAATAATAATAGTAATCAGGATATAGACAAGAGTAATAGGGATAGTAACAATAGAACAAGCATAATAATAACAGTTATAGCGATAATAATAATAGTAATGAGGATAATAATAAAGGTTATAGCGATAATAATAATAATAATAATAATAATAATAATAAGGATAATAATAATAGTTATAAGGATAAAGACAAGAGGAATACTGACAATGGTAATAGTAATAAGAATAATAAAAACAGATATAGCGATAATAATAATAATAATAATAAGGATAATAATAATAGTTATAAGGAGAAAGACAAGAGGAACAGGGATAATAATAATAGTAACAAGAATAATAATAACAGTTATAGCGGTAATAATAATAGTATTAAGGATAAAGGCAAGAGTAATACGGAGAGTAACAATAGTAACAAGAATAATAATAACAGTTATAGCGATAATAATAATAGTAATAAGGATTAATAATAATAGTTATATGGATAAAGACAAGAGTGATACGGATAGTAACAATGGTAATAAGAATAATAATAACAGTTATAGCGATAATAATAATAGTTATAAGGAGAACGACAAGAGGGATAGGGATAATAAAAATAGTAACAAGAATAATAGCAACAGTTATAGCGATAATAATAATAATTATAAGGATAATAATAATAGTTATAAGGAGAAAGACAAGAGGAATAGGGATAATAATAATAGTAACAAGAATAATAATAACAGTTATAGCAATAATAATAAGAGTACTAAGGATAAAGGCAAGAGTAATACGGACAGTAATAATAGTAACAAAAATAATAATAACAGTTATAGCGATAATAATAATAGTAATAACAATAATAATAACAGTTATAGCGATAATAATAATAATAATAAGGATAATAATAATAGTTATAAGGAGAACGACAAGAGGAATAGGGATAATAATAATAGTAACAAGAATAATAGTAACAGTTATAGCGATAAAAATAATAATAATAAGGATAATAATAATAGTTATAAGGAGAAAGACAAGAGGATTAGGGATAATAATAATAGTAACAAGAATAATAATAACAGTTATAGCGATAATAATAATAGTACTAAGGATAAAGGCAAGAGTAATACGGACAGTAATAATAGTAACAAAAATAATAATAACAGTTATAGCGATAATAATAACAGTCATAAGGACAATGATAATAGTTATAATGATAAAGGCAAGAGTAATACGGATAGTAACAATAGAATAAGGATAATAATAACAGTTATAGCGATAATAATAATAGTAATAAGAATAATAATAACAGTTATAGCGATTATAATAATAATAATAAGGATAATAATAATAGTTATAAGGAGAAAGACAAGAGGAATAGGGATAATAATAATAGTAACAAGAATAATAATAACAGTTATAGCGATAATAATAATAATAATAAGGATAATAATAATAGTTATAATGATAAAGGCAAGAGTAATACGGATAGTAACAATAGAATAAGCATAATATTAACAGTTATAGGGATAATAATAATAGTAATAAGAATAATAATAACAGTTATAGCGATTATAATAATAGTTATAAAGAGAAAGACAAGAGGAATAGGGATAATAATAATAGTAACAAGAATAATAATAACAGTTATAGCGATAACAATAATAGTACTAAGGATAAAGGCAAGAGTAATACGGACAGTAATAAAACTAACAAAAATAATAATAACAGTTATAGCGATAATAATAATAGTCATAAGGATAATGATAATAGTTATAAGGATAAAGACAAGAGTAATAGAGATAGTAACAATAGAATAAGCATAATAATAGCAGTTATAGCGATAATAATAATAGTAATAAGGATTAATAATAATAGTTATATGGATAAAGACAAGAGTAATACGGATAGCAACAATAGTAATAAGAATAATAATAACAGTTATAGCGATAATAATAATAATAATAAGGATAATACTAATAGTTATAAGGAGAAAGACAAGAGGAATAGGGATAATAATAATAGTAACAAGAATAATAGTAACAGTTATAGCGATAATAATAATAATAATAAGGATAATAATAATAGTTATAAGGAGAAAGACAAGAGGAATAGGGATAATAATAATAGTAACAAGAATAATAGTAACAGTTATAGCGATAATAATAATAATAATAATAAGGATAATAATAATAGTTATAAGGATAAAGACAAGAGGAATAGGGATAGTAACAATAGAATAACCATAATAATAACAGTTATAGCGATAATAATAATAGTAATAACAATAATAATAACAGTTATAGCGATAATAATAATAATAATAAGGATAATAATAATAGTTATAAGGAGAACGACAAGAGGAATAGGGATAATAATAATAGTAACAAGAATAATAGTAACAGTTATAGCGATAAAAATAATAATAATAAGGATAATAATAATAGTTATAAGGAGAAAGACAAGAGGATTAGGGATAATAATAATAGTAACAAGAATAATAATAACAGTTATAGCGATAATAATAATAGTACTAAGGATAAAGGCAAGAGTAATACGGACAGTAATAATAGTAACAAAAATAATAATAACAGTTATAGCGATAATAATAACAGTCATAAGGATAATGATAATAGTTATAATGATAAAGGCAAGAGTAATACGGATAGTAACAATAGAATAAGCATAATATTAACAGTTATAGCGATAATAATAATAGTAATAAGAATAATAATAACAGTTATAGCGATTATAATAATAGTTATAAGGAGAAAGACAAGAGGAATAGGGATAGCAACAATAGTAATAAGAATAATAATAACAGTTACAGCGATAATAATAATAGTAATAACAATAATAATAACAGTTATAGCGATAATAATAATAATAATAAGGATAATAATAATAGTTATAAGGAGAACGACAAGAGGAATAGGGATAATAATAATAGTAACAAGAATAATAGTAACAGTTATAGCGATAATAATAATAGTTATAAGGATAAAGGCAAGAGTAATACGGATAGTAACAATAGAATAAGCATAATAAGAACAGTTATAGCGATAATAATAATAATAATAAGGATAATAATAATAGTTATAAGGAGAAAGACAAGAGTAATAGAGATAGTAACAATAGAATAAGCATAATAATAACAGTTATAGCGATAATAATAATAGTAATAAGGATAATAATAACAGTTATAGCGATAATAATAATAATAATAAGGATAATAATAATAGTTATAATGATAAAGGCAAGAGTAATACGGATAGTAACAATAGAATAAGCATAATAATAACAGTTATAGCGATAATAATAATAGTAATAAGAATAATAACAACAGTTGTAGCGATAATAATAATAGTTATAAGGAGAAAGACAAGAGGAATAGGGATAATAATAATAGTAACGAGAATAATAGTAACAGTTATAGCGATAATAATAATAATAATAAGGATAATAATAATAGTTATAAGGAGAAAGACAAGAGGAATAGGGATAATAATAATAGTAACAAGAATAATAATAACAGTTATAGCGATAATAATAATAGTACTAAGGATAAAGGCAAGAGTAATACGGACAGTAATAATAGTAACAAAAATAATAATAACAGTTATAGCGATAATAATAATAGTCATAAGGATAATGATAATAGTTATAAGGATAAAGACAAGAGTAATAGAGATAGTAACAATAGAATAAGCATAATAAGAACAGTTATAGCGATAATAATAATAGTAATAACAATTATAATAACAGTTATAGCGATAATAATAATAGTAATAAGAATAATAATAACAGTTATAGCGATAATAATAATAGTATTAAGCATAATAATAACAGTTATAGCGATAATAATAATAGTTATAAGGAGAAAGACAAGAGGAATAGGGATAATAAAAATAGTAACAAGAATAATAACAACAGTTATAGCGATAATAATAATAATAATAAGGATAATAATAGTAGTTATAAGGAGAAAGACAAGAGGAATAGGGATAATAATAATAGTAACAAGAATAATAGTAACAGTTATAGCGATAATAATAATAATAATAAGGATAATAATAATAGTTATAAGTATAAAGACAAGAGTAATAGGGATAGTAACAATAGAATAACCATAATAATAACAGTTATAGCGATAATAATAATAGTAACAAGGATAATAATAACAGTTATAGCGATAATAATAATAGTATTAAGGATAATAATAGCAGTTATAGCGATAATAATAATAGTTATAAGGATAAAGGCAAGAGTAATACGGATAGTAACAATAGAATAAGCATAATAAGAACAGTTATAGCGATAATAATAATAATAATAAGGATAATAATAATAGTTATAAGGAGAAAGACAAGAGTAATAGAGATAGTAACAATAGAATAAGCATAATAATAACAGTTATAGCGATAATAATAATAGTAATAAGGATAATAATAACAGTTATAGCGATAATAATAATAATAATAAGGATAATAATAATAGTTATAATGATAAAGGCAAGAGTAATACGGATAGTAACAATAGAATAAGCATAATAATAACAGTTATAGCGATAATAATAATAGTAATAAGAATAATAACAACAGTTGTAGCGATAATAATAATAGTTATAAGGAGAAAGACAAGAGGAATAGGGATAATAATAATAGTAACAAGAATAATAGTAACAGTTATAGCGATAATAATAATAATAATAAGGATAATAATAATAGTTATAAGGAGAAAGACAAGAGGAATAGGGATAATAATAATAGTAACAAGAATAATAATAACAGTTATAGCGATAATAATAATAGTACTAAGGATAAAGGCAAGAGTAATACGGACAGTAATAATAGTAACAAAAATAATAATAACAGTTATAGCGATAATAATAATAGTCATAAGGATAATGATAATAGTTATAAAGATAAAGACAAGAGTAATAGAGATAGTAACAATAGAATAAGCATAATAAGAACAGTTATAGCGATAATAATAATAGTAATAACAATTATAATAACAGTTATAGCGATAATAATAATAGTAATAAGAATAATAATAACAGTTATAGCGATAATAATAATAGTATTAAGCATAATAATAACAGTTATAGCGATAATAATAATAGTTATAAGGAGAAAGACAAGAGGAATAGGGATAATAAAAATAGTAACAAGAATAATAACAACAGTTATAGCGATAATAATAATAATAATAAGGATAATAATAGTAGTTATAAGGAGAAAGACAAGAGGAATAGGGATAATAATAATAGTAACAAGAATAATAGTAACAGTTATAGCGATAATAATAATAATAATAAGGATAATAATAATAGTTATAAGTATAAAGACAAGAGTAATAGGGATAGTAACAATAGAATAACCATAATAATAACAGTTATAGCGATAATAATAATAGTAATAAGAATAATAATAACAGTTATTAGCGATAATAATAATAGTTATAAGGATAAAGACAAGAGTAATACGGATAGTAACAATAGAATAAGGATAATAATAACAGTTATAGCGATAATAATAATAGTAATAACAATAATAATAACCGTTATAGCGATAATAATAATAGTAATAAGGATTAATAATAATAGTTATATGGATAAAGACAGGAATAATACGGATAGCAACAATAGTAATAAGAATAATAATAACAGTTACAGCGATAATAATAATAGTAATAACAATAATAATAACAGTTATAGCGATAATAATAATAATAATAAGGATAATAATAATAGTTATAAGGAGAACGACAAGAGGAATAGGGATAATAATAATAGTAACAAGAATAATAGTAACAGTTATAGCGATAATAATAATAATAATAAGGATAATAATAATAGTTATAAGGAGAAAGACAAGAGGAATAGGGATAATAATAATAGTAACAAGAATAATAATAACAGTTATAGCGATAATAATAATAGTACTAAGGATAAAGGCAAGAGTAATACGGACAGTAATAATAGTAACAAAAATAATAATAACAGTTATAGCGATAATAATAATAGCCATAATGCTAATAATAATAGTTATAAGGATATAGACAAGAGTAAAAGGGATAGTAACAATAGAATAAGCATAATAATAACAGTTATAGCGATAATAATAAGAGTAATAAGGATAATAATAACAGGTATAGCGATAATAATAATAATAATAATAAGGATAATAATAATAGTTATAAGGATAAAGACAACAGTAATACGGATAGTAACAATAGTAATAAGAATAATAATAACAGTTATAGCGATAATAATAATAGTAACAAGAATAATAATAACTGTTATAGCGGTAATAATAATAGTATTAAGGATAAAGGCAAGAGTAATACGGACAGTAATAATAGTAACAAGAATAATAATAACAGTTATAGCGATAATAATAATAGTAATAAGGATAATAATAATAGTAATCAGGATATAGACAAGAGTAATAGGGATAGTAACAGTAGAACAAGCATAATAATAACAGTTATAGCGATAATAATAATAGTAATAAGGATAATAATAAAGGTTATAGCGATAATAATAATAATAATAATAATAATAATAATAATAATAAGGATAATAATAATAGTTATAAGAATAAAGACAAGAGGAATAGGGATAATAGTAATAGTAATAAGAATAATAATAATAACAGTTATAGCGATAATAATAATAGTAATAAGGATAATAATAACAGGTATAGCGATAATAATAATAATAATAATAAGGCTAATAATAATAGTTATAAGGATAAAGACAAGAGGAATACTGATAATGGTGATAGTAATAAGAATAATAAAACAAGATATAGCGATAATAATAATAATAATAAGGATAATAATAATAGTTATAAGGAGAAAGACAAGAGGAATACTGATAATGGTAATAGTAATAAGAATAATAAAAACAGATATAGCGATAATAATAATAATAATGATAATAATAATAGTTATAAGGATATAGACAAGAGTAAAAGGGATAGTAACAATAGAATAAGCATAATAATAACAGTTATAGCGATAATAATAATAGTAATAAGGATAATAATAACAGTTATAGCGATAATAATAATAGTAATAAGGATAATAATAACAGGTATAGCGATAATAATAATAATAATAATATGGATAATAATAATAGTTATAAGGATAAAGACAACAGTAATACGGATAGTAACAATAGTAATAAGAATAATAATAACAGTTATAGCGATAATAATAATAGTAACAAGAATAATAATAACAGTTATAGCGGTAATAATAATAGTAATCAGGATATAGACAAGAGTAATAGGGATAGTAACAATAGAACAAGCATAATAATAACAGTTATAGCGATAATAATAATAGTAATGAGGATAATAATAAAGGTTATAGCGATAATAATAATAATAATAATAATAATAATAATAAGGATAATAATAATAGTTATAAGGATAAAGACAAGAGGAATACTGACAATGGTAATAGTAATAAGAATAATAAAAACAGATATAGCGATAATAATAATAATAATAATAAGGATAATAATAATAGTTATAAGGAGAAAGACAAGAGGAACAGGGATAATAATAATAGTAACAAGAATAATAATAACAGTTATAGCGGTAATAATAATAGTATTAAGGATAAAGGCAAGAGTAATACGGAGAGTAACAATAGTAACAAGAATAGTAATAACAGTTATAGCGATAATAATAATAGTAATAAGGATTAATAATAATAGTTATATGGATAAAGACAAGAGTGATACGGATAGTAACAATGGTAATAAGAATAATAATAACAGTTATAGCGATAATAATAATAGTTATAAGGAGAACGACAAGAGGGATAGGGATAATAAAAATAGTAACAAGAATAATAGCAACAGTTATAGCGATAATAATAATAATTATAAGGATAATAATAATAGTTATAAGGAGAAAGACAAGAGGAATAGGGATAATAATAATAGTAACAAGAATAATAATAACAGTTATAGCAATAATAATAAGAGTACTAAGGATAAAGGCAAGAGTAATACGGACAGTAATAATAGTAACAAAAATAATAATAACAGTTATAGCGATAATAATAATAGTAATAACAATTATAATAACAGTTATAGCGATAATAATAATAGTAATAAGAATAATAATAACAGTTATAGCGATAATAATAATAGTATTAAGCATAATAATAACAGTTATTAGCGATAATAATAATAGTCATAAGGATAATGATAATAGTTATAAGGATAAAGACAAGAGTAATAGAGATAGTAACAATAGAATAAGCATAATAATAACAGTTATAGCGATAATAATAATAGTAACAAGGATAATAATAACAGTTATAGCGATAATAATAATAGTACTAAGGATAAAGGCAAGAGTAATACGGACAGTAATAATAGTAACAAAAATAATAATAACAGTTATAGCGATAATAATAATAGTCATAAGGATAATGATAATAGTTATAAGGATAAAGACAAGAGTAATAGAGATAGTAACGATAGAATAAGCATAATAATAACAGTTATAGCGATAATAATAATAGTAATAAGGATAATAATAACAGTCATAGCGATAATAATAATAGTATTAAGGATAATAATAACAGTTATAGCGATAATAATAATAGTTATAAGGATAAAGGCAAGAGTAATAGGGATAATAAAAATAGTAACAAGAATAATAACAACAGTTATAGCGATAATAATAATAATAATAAGGATAATAATAGTAGTTATAAGGAGAAAGACAACAGGAATAGGGATAATTATAATAGTAACAAGAATAATAGTAACAGTTATAGCGATAATAATAATAATAATAAGGATAATAATAATAGTTATAAGGATAAAGACAAGAGTAATAGGGATAGTAACAATAGAACAACCATAATAATAACAGTTATAGCGATAATAATAATAATAATAAGGATAATAATAATAGTTATAAGGAGAACGACAAGATGAATAGGGATAATAATAATAGTAACAAGAATAATAGTAACAGTTATAGCGATAATAATAATAATAATAAGGATAATAATAATAGTTATAAGGAGAAAGACAAGAGGAATAGGGATAATAATAATAGTAACAAGAATAATAATAACAGTTATAGCAATAATAATAATAGTACTAAGGATAAAGGCAAGAGTAATACGGACAGTAATAATAGTAACAAAAATAATAATAAAAGTTATAGCGATAATAATAATAGTAATAACAATTATAATAACAGTTATAGCGATAATAATAATAGTAATAAGAATAATAATAACAGTTATAGCGATAATAATAATAGTATTAAGCATAATAATAACAGTTATAGCGATAATAATAATAGTTATAAGGAGAAAGACAAGAGGAATAGGGATAATAATAATAGTAACAAGAATAATAGTAACAGTTATAGCGATAATAATAATAATAATAAGGATAATAACAATAGTTATAAGGAGAAAGACAAGAGGAATAGGTATAATATAATAGTAACAAGAATAATAATAACAGTTATAGCGATAATAATAATAGTACTAAGGATAAAGGCAAGAGTAATACGGACTGTAATAATAGTAACAAGAATAATAATAACAGTTATAGCGATAATAATAATAGCCATAAGGATAATGATAATAGTTATAAGGATAAAGACAAGAGTAATAGAGATAGTAACAATAGAATCAGCATAACAATAACAGTTATGGCGATAATAATAATAGTAATAAGGATAATAATAACAGTTATAGCGATAGTAATAATCGTAATAAGGATAATAATAATAGTTATAAGGATAAAGACAAGAGTAATAGGGATAGTAACAATAGAATAACCATAATAATAACAGTTATAGCGATAATAATAATAGTAATAAGAATAATAATAACAGTTATTAGCGATAATAATAATAGTTATAAGGATAAAGACAAGAGTAATACGGATAGTAACAATAGAATAAGGATAATAATAACAGTTATAGCGATAATAATAATAGTAATAACAATAATAATAATCGTTATAGCGATAATAATAATAGTAATAAGGATTAATAATAATAGTTATATGGATAAAGGCAAGAGTAATACGGATAGTAACAATAGAATAAGCATAATAATAACAGTTATAGCGATAATAATAATAGTCATAAGGATAATGATAATAGTTATAAGGATAAAGACAAGCGTAATAGAGATAGTAACAATAGAATAAGCATAATAATAACAGTTATAGCGATAATAATAATAGTAACAAGGATAATAATAACAGTTATAGCGATAATAATAATAGTACTAAGGATAAAGGCAAGAGTAATACGGACAGTAATAATAGTAACAAAAATAATAATAACAGTTATAGCGATAATAATAATAGTCATAAGGATAATGATAATAGTTATAAGGATAAAGACAAGAGTAATAGAGATAGTAACAATAGAATAAGCATAATAATAACAGTTATAGCGATAATAATAATAGTAATAAGGATAATAATAACAGTTATAGCGATAATAATAATAATAATAAGGATAATAATAATAGTTATAATGATAAAGGCAAGAGTAATACGGATAGTAACAATAGAATAAGCATAATAATAACAGTTATAGCGATAATAATAATAGTAATAAGAATAATAATAACAGTTGTAGCGATAATAATAATAGTTATAAGGAGAAAGACAAGAGGAATAGGGAAAATAAAAAAAGTAACAAGAATAATAGCAACAGTTATAGCGATAATAATAATAATTATAAGGATAATAATAATAGTTATAAGGAGAAAGACAAGAGGAATAGGTATAATATAATAGTAACAAGAATAATAATAACAGTTATAGCGATAATAATAATAGTACTAAGGATAAAGGCAAGAGTAATACGGACTGTAATAATAGTAACAAGAATAATAATAACAGTTATAGCGATAATAATAATAGCCATAAGGATAATGATAATAGTTATAAGGATAAAGACAAGAGTAATAGAGATAGTAACAATAGAATCAGCATAACAATAACAGTTATGGCGATAATAATAATAGTAATAAGGATAATAATAACAGTTATAGCGATAGTAATAATCGTAATAAGGATAATAATAATAGTTATAAGGATAAAGACAAGAGTAATAGGGATAGTAACAATAGAATAACCATAATAATAACAGTTATAGCGATAATAATAATAGTAATAAGAATAATAATAACAGTTATTAGCGATAATAATAATAGTTATAAGGATAAAGACAAGAGTAATACGGATAGTAACAATAGAATAAGGATAATAATAACAGTTATAGCGATAATAATAATAGTAATAACAATAATAATAATCGTTATAGCGATAATAATAATAGTAATAAGGATTAATAATAATAGTTATATGGATAAAGGCAAGAGTAATACGGATAGTAACAATAGAATAAGCATAATAATAACAGTTATAGCGATAATAATAATAGTCATAAGGATAATGATAATAGTTATAAGGATAAAGACAAGCGTAATAGAGATAGTAACAATAGAATAAGCATAATAATAACAGTTATAGCGATAATAATAATAGTAACAAGGATAATAATAACAGTTATAGCGATAATAATAATAGTACTAAGGATAAAGGCAAGAGTAATACGGACAGTAATAATAGTAACAAAAATAATAATAACAGTTATAGCGATAATAATAATAGTCATAAGGATAATGATAATAGTTATAAGGATAAAGACAAGAGTAATAGAGATAGTAACAATAGAATAAGCATAATAATAACAGTTATAGCGATAATAATAATAGTAATAAGAATAATAATAACAGTTGTAGCGATAATAATAATAGTTATAAGGAGAAAGACAAGAGGAATAGGGAAAATAAAAAAAGTAACAAGAATAATAGCAACAGTTATAGCGATAATAATAATAATTATAAGGATAATAATAATAGTTATAAGGAGAAAGACAAGAGGAATAGGTATAATATAATAGTAACAAGAATAATAATAACAGTTATAGCGATAATAATAATAGTACTAAGGATAAAGGCAAGAGTAATACGGACTGTAATAATAGTAACAAGAATAATAATAACAGTTATAGCGATAATAATAATAGCCATAAGGATAATGATAATAGTTATAAGGATAAAGACAAGAGTAATAGAGATAGTAACAATAGAATCAGCATAACAATAACAGTTATGGCGATAATAATAATAGTAATAAGGATAATAATAACAGTTATAGCGATAGTAATAATCGTAATAAGGATAATAATAATAGTTATAAGGATAAAGACAAGAGTAATAGGGATAGTAACAATAGAATAACCATACTAATAACAGTTATAGCGATAATAATAATAGTAATAAGAATAATAATAACAGTTATTAGCGATAATAATAATAGTTATAAGGATAAAGACAAGAGTAATACGGATAGTAACAATAGAATAAGGATAATAACAACAGTTATAGCGATAATAATAATAGTAATAACAATAATATAATCGTTATAGCGATAATAATAATAGTAATAAGGATTAATAATAATAGTTATATGGATAAAGGCAAGAGTAATACGGATAGTAACAATAGAATAAGCATAATAATAACAGTTATAGCGATAATAATAATAGTCATAAGGATAATGATAATAGTTATAAGGATAAAGACAAGCGTAATAGAGATAGTAACAATAGAATAAGCATAATAATAACAGTTATAGCGATAATAATAATAGTAACAAGGATAATAATAACAGTTATAGCGATAATAATAATAGTACTAAGGATAAAGGCAAGAGTAATACGGACAGTAATAATAGTAACAAAAATAATAATAACAGTTATAGCGATAATAATAATAGTCATAAGGATAATGATAATAGTTATAAGGATAAAGACAAGAGTAATAGAGATAGTAACAATAGAATAAGCATAATAATAACAGTTATAGCGATAATAATAATAGTAATAAGGATAATAATAACAGTCATAGCGATAATAATAATAGTATTAAGGATAATAATAACAGTTATAGCGATAATAATAATAGTTACAAGGATAAAGGCAAGAGTAATAGGGATAATAAAAATAGTAACAAGAATAATAACAACAGTTATAGCGATAATAATAATAATAATAAGGATAATAATAGTAGTTATAAGGAGAAAGACAAGAGGAATAGGGATAATAATAATAGTAACAAGAATAATAGTAACAGTTATAGCGATAATAATAATAATAATAAGGATAATAATAATAGTTATAAGGAGAAAGACAAGAGGAATAGGGATAATAATAATAGTAACAAGAATAATAATAACAGTTATAGCGATAATAATAATAGTACTAAGGATAAAGGGAAGAGTAATACGGACAGTAATAATAGTAACAAAAATAATAATAACAGTTATAGCGATAATAATAATAGTATTAAGCATAATAATAACAGTTATAGCGATAATAATAATAGTTATAAGGAGAAAGACAAGAGGAATAGGGATAATAATAATAGTAACAAGAATAATAGTAACAGTTATAGCGATAATAATAATAATAATAAGGATAATAACAATAGTTATAAGGAGAAAGACAAGAGTAATAGAGATAGTAACAATAGAATAAGCATAATAATAACAGTTATAGCGATAATAATAATAGTGATAAGGATAATAATAACAGTTATAGCGATAATAATAATAATAATAAGGATAATAATAATAGTTATAATGATAAAGGCAAGAGTAATACGGATAGTAACAATAGAATAAGCATAATAATAACAGTTATAGCGATAATAATAATAGTAATAAGAATAATAATAACAGTTGTAGCGATAATAATAATAGTTATAAGGAGAAAGACAAGAGGAATAGGGATAATAAAAAAAGTAACAAGAATAATAGCAACAGTTATAGCGATAATAATAATAATTATAAGGATAATAATAATAGTTATAAGGAGAAAGACAAGAGGAATAGGTATAATATAATAGTAACAAGAATAATAATAACAGTTATAGCGATAATAATAATAGTACTAAGGATAAAGGCAAGAGTAATACGGACAGTAATAATAGTAACAAGAATAATAATAACAGTTATAGCGATAATAATAATAGCCATAAGGATAATGATAATAGTTATAAGGATAAAGACAAGAGTAATACGGATAGTAACAATAGAATAAGGATAATAATAACAGTTATAGCGATAATAATAATAGTAATAACAATAATAATAACCGTTATAGCGATAATAATAATAGTAATAAGGATTAATAATAATAGTTATATGGATAAAGGCAAGAGTAATACGGATAGTAACAATAGAATAAGCATAATAATAACAGTTATAGCGATAATAATAATAGTAATAAGGATAATAATAACAGGTATAGCGATAATAATAATAATAATAATAAGGCTAATAATAATAGTTATAAGGATATAGACAAGAGTAAAAGGGATAGTAACAATAGAATAAGCATAATAATAACAGTTATAGCGATAATAATAAGAGTAATAAGGATAATAATAACAGGTATAGCGATAATAATAATAATAATAATAAGGATAATAATAATAGTTATAAGGATAAAGACAACAGTAATACGGATAGTAACAATAGTAATAAGAATAATAATAACAGTTATAGCGATAATAATAATAGTAACAAGAATAATAATAACTGTTATAGCGGTAATAATAATAGTATTAAGGATAAAGGCAAGAGTAATACGGACAGTAATAATAGTAACAAGAATAATAATAACAGTTATAGCGATAATAATAATAGTAATAAGGATAATAATAAAGGTTATAGCGATAATAATAATAATAATAATAATAATAATAATAATAATAATAAGGATAATAATAATAGTTATAAGAATAAAGACAAGAGGAATAGGGATAATAGTAATAGTAATAAGAATAATAATAATAACAGTTATAGCGATAATAATAATATTAATAAGGATAATAATAACAGGTATAGCAATAATAATAATAATAATAATAATAATAAGGCTAATAATAATAGTTATAAGGATAAAGACAAGAGGAATACTGATAATGGTGATAGTAATAAGAATAATAAAACAAGATATAGCGATAATAATAATAATAATAAGGATAATAATAATAGTTATAAGGATATAGACAAGAGTAAAGGGGATAGTAACAATAGAATAAGCATAATAATAACAGTTATAGCGATAATAATAATAGTAATAAGGATAATAATAACAGGTATAGCGATAATAATAATAATAATAATAAGTATAATAATAATAGTTATAAGGATAAAGACAACAGTAATACGGATAGTAACAATAGTAATAAGAATAATAATAACAGTTATAGCGATAATAATAATAGTAATAAGGATAATAATAATAGTAATCAGGATATAGACAAGAGTAATAGGGATAGTAACAATAGAACAAGCATAATAATAACAGTTATAGCGATAATAATAATAGTAATAAGGATAATAATAAAGGATATAGCGATAATAATAATAATAATAATAATAATAATAATAAGGATAATAATAATAGTTATAATGATAAAGGCACGAGTAATACGGATCGTAACAATAGAATAAGCATAATAATAACAGTTATAACGATAATAATAATAGTAATAAGGATAATAATAACAGGTATAGCGATAATAATAATAATAATAATAAGGCTAATAATAATAGTTATAAGGATAAAGACAAGAGGAATACTGATAATGGTAATAGTAATAAGAATAATAAAAACAGATATAGCGATAATAATAATAATAATAAGGATAATAATAATAGTTATAAGGAGAAAGACAAGAGGAACAGGGATAATAATAATAGTAACAAGAATAATAAAAACAGTTATAGCGGTAATAATAATAGTATTAATGATAAAGGCAAGAGTAATACGGAGAGTAACAATAGTAACAAGAATAATAATAACAGTTATAGCGATAATAATAATAGTAATAAGGATTAATAATAATAGTTATATGGATAAAGACAAGAGTGATACGGATAGTAACAATGGTAATAAGAATAATAATAACAGTTATAGCGATAATAATAATAGTTATAAGGAGAACGACAAGAGGAATAGGGATAATAAAAATAGTAACAAGAATAATAGCAACAGTTATAGCGATAATAATAATAATTATAAGGATAATAATAATAGTTATAATGATAAAGGCAAGAGTAATACGGATAGTAACAATAGAATAAGGATAATAATAACATTTATAGCGATAATAATAATAGTAATAACAATAATAATAACAGTTATAGCGATAATAATAATAGTAATAAGGATAATAATAACAGTCATAGCGATAATAATAATAGTATTAAGGATAATAATAACAGTTATAGCGATAATAATAATAGTACTAAGGATAAAGGCAAGAGTAATACGGACAGTAATAATAGTAACAAAAATAATAATAACAGTTATAGCGATAATAATAATAGTATTAAGCATAATAATAACAGTTATAGCGATAATAATAATAGTTATAAGGAGAAAGACAAGAGGAATAGGGATAATAATAATAGTAACAAGAATAATAGTAACAGTTATAGCGATAATAATAATAATAATAAGGATAATAACAATAGTTATAAGGAGAAAGACAAGAGTAATAGAGATAGTAACAATAGAATAAGCATAATAATAACAGTTATAGCGATAATAATAATAGTGATAAGGATAATAATAACAGTTATAGCGATAATAATAATAATAATAAGGATAATAATAATAGTTATAATGATAAAGGCAAGAGTAATACGGATAGTAACAATAGAATAAGCATAATAATAACAGTTATAGCGATAATAATAATAGTAATAAGAATAATAATAACAGTTGTAGCGATAATAATAATAGTTATAAGGAGAAAGACAAGAGGAATAGGGATAATAAAAAAAGTAACAAGAATAATAGCAACAGTTATAGCGATAATAATAATAATTATAAGGATAATAATAATAGTTATAAGGAGAAAGACAAGAGGAATAGGTATAATATAATAGTAACAAGAATAATAATAACAGTTATAGCGATAATAATAATAGTACTAAGGATAAAGGCAAGAGTAATACGGACAGTAATAATAATAACAAGAATAATAATAACAGTTATAGCGATAATAATAATAGCCATAAGGATAATGATAATAGTTATAAGGATAAAGACAAGAGTAATACGGATAGTAACAATAGAATAAGGATAATAATAACAGTTATAGCGATAATAATAATAGTAATAACAATAATAATAACCGTTATAGCGATAATAATAATAGTAATAAGGATTAATAATAATAGTTATATGGATAAAGGCAAGAGTAATACGGATAGTAACAATAGAATAAGCATAATAATAACAGTTATAGCGATAATAATAATAGTAATAAGGATAATAATAACAGGTATAGCGATAATAATAATAATAATAATAAGGCTAATAATAATAGTTATAAGGATATAGACAAGAGTAAAAGGGATAGTAACAATAGAATAAGCATAATAATAACAGTTATAGCGATAATAATAAGAGTAATAAGGATAATAATAACAGGTATAGCGATAATAATAATAATAATAATAAGGATAATAATAATAGTTATAAGGATAAAGACAACAGTAATACGGATAGTAACAATAGTAATAAGAATAATAATAACAGTTATAGCGATAATAATAATAGTAACAAGAATAATAATAACTGTTATAGCGGTAATAATAATAGTATTAAGGATAAAGGCAAGAGTAATACGGACAGTAATAATAGTAACAAGAATAATAATAACAGTTATAGCGATAATAATAATAGTAATAAGGATAATAATAATAGTAATCAGGATATAGACAAGAGTAATAGAGATAGTAACAATAGAACAAGCATAATAATAACAGTTATAGCGATAATAATAATAGTAATAACAATAATAATAACAGTTATAGCGATAATAATAATAGTAATAAGGATAATAATAACAGTCATAGCGATAATAATAATAGTATTAAGGATAATAATAACAGTTATAGCGATAATAATAATAGTAATAAGAATAATAATAACAGTTATTAGCGATAATAATAATAGTTATAAGGATAAAGACAAGAGTAATACGGATAGTAACAATAGAATAAGGATAATAATAACAGTTATAGCGATAATAATAATGGTAATAACAATAATAATAATCGTTTTAGCGATAATAATAATAGTAATAAGGATTAATAATAATAGTTATATGGATAAAGGCAAGAGTAATACGGATAGTAACAATAGAATAAGCATAATAATAACAGTTATAGCGATAATAATAATAGTCATAAGGATAATGATAATAGTTATAAGGATAAAGACAAGCGTAATAGAGATAGTAACAATAGAATAAGCATAATAATAACAGTTATAGCGATAATAATAATAGTAACAAGGATAATAATAACAGTTATAGCGATAATAATAATAGTACTAAGGATAAAGGCAAGAGTAATACGGACAGTAATAATAGTAACAAAAATAATAATAACAGTTATGGCGATAATAATAATAGTCATAAGGATAATGATAATAGTTATAAGGATAAAGACAAGAGTAATAGAGATAGTAACAATAGAATAAGCATAATAATAACAGTTATAGCGATAATAATAATAGTAATAAGGATAATAATAACAGTCATAGCGATAATAATAATAGTATTAAGGATAATAATAACAGTTATAGCGATAATAATAATAGTTACAAGGATAAAGGCAAGAGTAATAGGGATAATAAAAATAGTAACAAGAATAATAACAACAGTTATAGCGATAATAATAATAATAATAAGGATAATAATAGTAGTTATAAGGAGAAAGACAAGAGGAATAGGGATAATAATAATAGTAACAAGAATAATAGTAACAGTTATAGCGATAATAATAATAATAGGGGGATAATAATAATAGTTATAAGGAGAAAGACAAGAGGAATAGGGATAATAATAATAGTAACAAGAATAATAATAACAGTTATAGCGATAATAATAATAGTACTAAGGATAAAGGCAAGAGTAATACGGACAGTAATAATAGTAACAAAAATAATAATAACAGTTATAGCGATAATAATAATAGTATTAAGCATAATAATAACAGTTATAGCGATAATAATAATAGTTATAAGGAGAAAGACAAGAGTAATAGAGATAGTAACAATAGAATAAGCATAATAATAACAGTTATAGCGATAATAATAATAGTAATAAGGATAATAATAACAGTTATAGCGATAATAATAATAATAATAAGGATAATGATAATAGTTATAAGGATAAAGACAAGAGTAATACGGATAGTAACAATAGAATAAGGATAATAATAACAGTTATAGCGATAATAATAATAGTAATAACAATAATAATAACCGTTATAGCGATAATAATAATAGTAATAAGGATTAATAATAATAGTTATATGGATAAAGGCAAGAGTAATACGGATAGTAACAATAGAATAAGCATAATAATAACAGTTATAGCGATAATAATAATAGTAATAAGGATAATAATAACAGGTATAGCGATAATAATAATAATAATAATAAGGCTAATAATAATAGTTATAAGGATATAGACAAGAGTAAAAGGGATAGTAACAATAGAATAAGCATAATAATAACAGTTATAGCGATAATAATAAGAGTAATAAGGATAATAATAACAGGTATAGCGATAATAATAATAATAATAATAAGGATAATAATAATAGTTATAAGGATAAAGACAACAGTAATACGGATAGTAACAATAGTAATAAGAATAATAATAACAGTTATAGCGATAATAATAATAGTAACAAGAATAATAATAACTGTTATAGCGGTAATAATAATAGTATTAAGGATAAAGGCAAGAGTAATACGGACAGTAATAATAGTAACAAGAATAATAATAACAGTTATAGCGATAATAATAATAGTAATAAGGATAATAATAATAGTAATCAGGATATAGACAAGAGTAATAGAGATAGTAACAATAGAACAAGCATAATAATAACAGTTATAGCGATAATAATAATAGTAATAACAATAATAATAACAGTTATAGCGATAATAATAATAGTAATAAGGATAATAATAACAGTCATAGCGATAATAATAATAGTATTAAGGATAATAATAACAGTTATAGCGATAATAATAATAGTAATAAGAATAATAATAACAGTTATTAGCGATAATAATAATAGTTA
Source organism: Megachile ligniseca (assembly GCA_945859555.1). Taxonomy (NCBI): domain Eukaryota; kingdom Metazoa; phylum Arthropoda; class Insecta; order Hymenoptera; family Megachilidae; genus Megachile; species Megachile ligniseca. The sequence continues at coordinate 20,983 of CAMAOC010000425.1, forward strand.
TAAGGATAAAGACAAGAGTAATACGGATAGTAACAATAGAATAAGGATAATAATAACAGTTATAGCGATAATAATAATGGTAATAACAATAATAATAATCGTTTTAGCGATAATAATAATAGTAATAAGGATTAATAATAATAGTTATATGGATAAAGGCAAGAGTAATACGGATAGTAACAATAGAATAAGCATAATAATAACAGTTATAGCGATAATAATAATAGTCATAAGGATAATGATAATAGTTATAAGGATAAAGACAAGCGTAATAGAGATAGTAACAATAGAATAAGCATAATAATAACAGTTATAGCGATAATAATAATAGTAACAAGGATAATAATAACAGTTATAGCGATAATAATAATAGTACTAAGGATAAAGGCAAGAGTAATACGGACAGTAATAATAGTAACAAAAATAATAATAACAGTTATGGCGATAATAATAATAGTCATAAGGATAATGATAATAGTTATAAGGATAAAGACAAGAGTAATAGAGATAGTAACAATAGAATAAGCATAATAATAACAGTTATAGCGATAATAATAATAGTAATAAGGATAATAATAACAGTCATAGCGATAATAATAATAGTATTAAGGATAATAATAACAGTTATAGCGATAATAATAATAGTTACAAGGATAAAGGCAAGAGTAATAGGGATAATAAAAATAGTAACAAGAATAATAACAACAGTTATAGCGATAATAATAATAATAATAAGGATAATAATAGTAGTTATAAGGAGAAAGACAAGAGGAATAGGGATAATAATAATAGTAACAAGAATAATAGTAACAGTTATAGCGATAATAATAATAATAGGGGGATAATAATAATAGTTATAAGGAGAAAGACAAGAGGAATAGGGATAATAATAATAGTAACAAGAATAATAATAACAGTTATAGCGATAATAATAATAGTACTAAGGATAAAGGCAAGAGTAATACGGACAGTAATAATAGTAACAAAAATAATAATAACAGTTATAGCGATAATAATAATAGTATTAAGCATAATAATAACAGTTATAGCGATAATAATAATAGTTATAAGGAGAAAGACAAGAGTAATAGAGATAGTAACAATAGAATAAGCATAATAATAACAGTTATAGCGATAATAATAATAGTAATAAGGATAATAATAACAGTTATAGCGATAATAATAATAATAATAAGGATAATAATAATAGTTATAATGATAAAGGCAAGAGTAATACGGATAGTAACAATAGAATAAGCATAATAATAACAGTTATAGCGATAATAATAATAGTAATAAGAATAATAATAACAGTTGTAGCGATAATAATAATAGTTATAAGGAGAAAGACAAGAGGAATAGGGATAATAAAAAAAGTAACAAGAATAATAGCAACAGTTATAGCGATAATAATAATAATTATAAGGATAATAATAATAGTTATAAGGAGAAAGACAAGAGGAATAGGTATAATATAATAGTAACAAGAATAATAATAACAGTTATAGCGATAATAATAATAGTACTAAGGATAAAGGCAAGAGTAATACGGACAGTAATAATAGTAACAAGAATAATAATAACAGTTATAGCGATAATAATAATAGTTACAAGGATAAAGGCAAGAGTAATAGGGATAATAAAAATAGTAACAAGAATAATAACAACAGTTATAGCGATAATAATAATAATAATAAGGATAATAATAGTAGTTATAAGGAGAAAGACAAGAGGAATAGGGATAATAATAATAGTAACAAGAATAATAGTAACAGTTATAGCGATAATAATAATAATAGGGGGATAATAATAATAGTTATAAGGAGAAAGACAAGAGGAATAGGGATAATAATAATAGTAACAAGAATAATAATAACAGTTATAGCGATAATAATAATAGTACTAAGGATAAAGGCAAGAGTAATACGGACAGTAATAATAGTAACAAAAATAATAATAACAGTTATAGCGATAATAATAATAGTATTAAGCATAATAATAACAGTTATAGCGATAATAATAATAGTTATAAGGAGAAAGACAAGAGGAATAGGGATAATAATAATAGTAACAAGAATAATAGTAACAGATATAGCGATAATAATAATAATAATAAGGATAATAACAATAGTTATAAGGAGAAAGACAAGAGTAATAGAGATAGTAACAATAGAATAAGCATAATAATAACAGTTATAGCGATAATAATAATAGTAATAAGGATAATAATAACAGTTATAGCGATAATAATAATAATAATAAGGATAATAATAATAGTTATAATGATAAAGGCAAGAGTAATACGGATAGTAACAATAGAATAAGCATAATAATAACAGTTATAGCGATAATAATAATAGTAATAAGAATAATAATAACAGTTGTAGCGATAATAATAATAGTTATAAGGAGAAAGACAAGAGGAATAGGGATAATAAAAAAAGTAACAAGAATAATAGCAACAGTTATAGCGATAATAATAATAATTATAAGGATAATAATAATAGTTATAAGGAGAAAGACAAGAGGAATAGGTATAATATAATAGTAACAAGAATAATAATAACAGTTATAGCGATAATAATAATAGTACTAAGGATAAAGGCAAGAGTAATACGGACAGTAATAATAGTAACAAGAATAATAATAACAGTTATAGCGATAATAATAATAGCCATAAGGATAATGATAATAGTTATAAGGATAAAGACAAGAGTAATACGGACAGTAACAATAGAATAAGGATAATAATAACAGTTATAGCGATAATAATAATAGTAATAACAATAATAATAACCGTTATAGCGATAATAATAATAGTAATAAGGATTAATAATAATAGTTATATGGATAAAGGCAAGAGTAATACGGATAGTAACAATAGAATAAGCATAATAATAACAGTTATAGCGATAATAATAATAGTAATAAGGATAATAATAACAGGTATAGCGATAATAATAATAATAATAATAAGGCTAATAATAATAGTTATAAGGATATAGACAAGAGTAAAAGGGATAGTAACAATAGAATAAGCATAATAATAACAGTTATAGCGATAATAATAAGAGTAATAAGGATAATAATAACAGGTATAGCGATAATAATAATAATAATAATAAGGATAATAATAATAGTTATAAGGATAAAGACAACAGTAATACGGATAGCAACAATAGTAATAAGAATAATAATAACAGTTATAGCGATAATAATAATAGTAACAAGAATAATAATAACTGTTATAGCGGTAATAATAATAGTATTAAGGATAAAGGCAAGAGTAATACGGACAGTAATAATAGTAACAAGAATAATAATAACAGTTATAGCGATAATAATAATAGTAATAAGGATAATAATAATAGTAATCAGGATATAGACAAGAGTAATAGAGATAGTAACAATAGAACAAGCATAATAATAACAGTTATAGCGATAATAATAATAATTATAAGGATAATAATAATAGTTATAATGATAAAGGCAAGAGTAATACGGATAGTAACAATAGAATAAGGATAATAATAACAGTTATAGCGATAATAATAATAGTAATAACAATAATAATAACAGTTATAGCGATAATAATAATAGTAATAAGGATAATAATAACAGTCATAGCGATAATAATAATAGTATTAAGGATAATAATAACAGTTATAGCGATAATAATAATAGTTATAAGGATAAAGGCAAGAGTAATAGGGATAATAAAAATAGTGACAAGAATAATAACAACAGTTATAGCGATAATAATAATAATAATAAGGATAATAATAGTAGTTATAAGGAGAAAGACAAGAGGAATAGGGATAATAATAATAGTAACAAGAATAATAGTAACAGTTATAGCGATAATAATAATAATAATAAGGATAATAATAATAGTTATAAGGAGAACGACAAGAGGAATAGGGATAATAATAATAGTAACAAGAATAATAGTAACAGTTATAGCGATAATAATAATAATAATAAGGATAATAATAATAGTTATAAGGAGAAAGACAAGAGGAATAGGGATAATAATAATAGTAACAAGAATAATAATAACAGTTATAGCAATAATAATAATAGTACTAAGGATAAAGGCAAGAGTAATACGGACAGTAATAATAGTAACAAAAATAATAATAAAAGTTATAGCGATAATAATAATAGTAATAACAATTATAATAACAGTTATAGCGATAATAATAATAGTAATAAGAAAAATAATAACAGTTATAGCGATAATAATAATAGTATTAAGCATAATAATAACAGTTATAGCGATAATAATAATAGTTATAAGGAGAAAGACAAGAGGAATAGGGATAGTAACAATAGAATAACCATAATAATAACAGTTATAGCTATAATAATAATAGTAATAAGGATAATAATAATAGTTATAAGGATAAAGAAAAGGGCAATAGCGATAATAATAATAGTAATAACAATAATAATAACAGTTGTAGCGATAATAATAATAGTAAAAAGGATTAATAATAATAGTTATATGGATAAAGACAAGAGTAATACGGATAGTAACAATAGTAATAAGAATAATAATAACAGTTATAGCGATAATAATAATAGTAACAAGAATAATAATAACAGTTATAGCGATAATAATAATAATAATAAGGATAATAATAATAGTTATAAGGAGAAAGACAAGAGGAATAGGGATAATAATAATAGTAACAAGAATAATAATAACAGTTATAGCAATAATAATAATAGTACTAAGGATAAAGGCAAGAGTAATACGGACAGTAATAATAGTAACAAAAATAATAATAAAAGTTATAGCGATAATAATAATAGTAATAACAATTATAATAACAGTTATAGCGATAATAATAATAGTAATAAGAAAAATAATAACAGTTATAGCGATAATAATAATAGTATTAAGCATAATAATAACAGTTATAGCGATAATAATAATAGTTATAAGGAGAAAGACAAGAGGAATAGGGATAATAATAATAGTAACAAGAATAACAGTAACAGTTATAGCGATAATAATAATAATAATAAGGATAATAACAATAGTTATAAGGAGAAAGACAAGAGTAATAGAGATAGTAACAATAGAATAAGCATAATAATAACAGTTATAGCGATAATAATAATAGTAATAAGGATAATAATAACAGTTATAGCGATAATAATAATAATAATAAGGATAATAATAATAGTTATAATGATAAAGGCAAGAGTAATACGGATAGTAACAATAGAATAAGCATAATAATAACAGTTATAGCGATAATAATAATAGTAATAAGAATAATAATAACAGTTGTAGCGATAATAATAATAGTTATAAGGAGAAAGACAAGAGGAATAGGGAAAATAAAAAAAGTAACAAGAATAATAGCAACAGTTATAGCGATAATAATAATAATTATAAGGATAATAATAATAGTTATAAGGAGAAAGACAAGAGGAATAGGTATAATATAATAGTAACAAGAATAATAATAACAGTTATAGCAATAATAATAATAGTACTAAGGATAAAGGCAAGAGTAATACGGACAGTAATAATAGTAACAAAAATAATAATAAAAGTTATAGCGATAATAATAATAGTAATAACAATTATAATAACAGTTATAGCGATAATAATAATAGTAATAAGAAAAATAATAACAGTTATAGCGATAATAATAATAGTATTAAGCATAATAATAACAGTTATAGCGATAATAATAATAGTTATAAGGAGAAAGACAAGAGGAATAGGGATAATAATAATAGTAACAAGAATAACAGTAACAGTTATAGCGATAATAATAATAATAATAAGGATAATAACAATAGTTATAAGGAGAAAGACAAGAGTAATAGAGATAGTAACAATAGAATAAGCATAATAATAACAGTTATAGCGATAATAATAATAGTAATAAGGATAATAATAACAGTTATAGCGATAATAATAATAATAATAAGGATAATAATAATAGTTATAATGATAAAGGCAAGAGTAATACGGATAGTAACAATAGAATAAGCATAATAATAACAGTTATAGCGATAATAATAATAGTAATAAGAATAATAATAACAGTTGTAGCGATAATAATAATAGTTATAAGGAGAAAGACAAGAGGAATAGGGATAATAAAAATAGTAACAAGAATAATAGCAACAGTTATAGCGATAATAATAATAATTATAAGGATAATAATAATAGTTATAATGATAAAGGCAAGAGTAATACGGATAGTAACAATAGAATAAGGATAATAATAACATTTATAGCGATAATAATAATAGTAATAACAATAATAATAACAGTTATAGCGATAATAATAATAGTAATAAGGATAATAATAACAGTCATAGCGATAATAATAATAGTATTAAGGATAATAATAACAGTTATAGCGATAATAATAATAGTAATAAGAATAATAATAACAGTTATTAGCGATAATAATAATAGTTATAAGGATAAAGACAAGAGTAATACGGATAGTAACAATAGAATAAGGATAATAATAACAGTTATAGCGATAATAATAATGGTAATAACGATAATAATAATCGTTATAGCGATAATAATAATAGTAATAAGGATTAATAATAATAGTTATATGGATAAAGGCAAGAGTAATACGGATAGTAACAATAGAATAAGCATAATAATAACAGTTATAGCGATAATAATAATAGTCATAAGGATAATGATAATAGTTATAAGGATAAAGACAAGCGTAATAGAGATAGTAACAATAGAATAAGCATAATAATAACAGTTATAGCGATAATAATAATAGTAACAAGGATAATAATAACAGTTATAGCGATAATAATAATAGTACTAAGGATAAAGGCAAGAGTAATACGGACAGTAATAATAGTAACAAAAATAATAATAACAGTTATAGCGATAATAATAATAGTCATAAGGATAATGATAATAGTTATAAGGATAAAGACAAGAGTAATAGAGATAGTAACAATAGAATAAGCATAATAATAACAGTTATAGCGATAATAATAATAGTAATAAGAATAATAATAACAGTTGTAGCGATAATAATAATAGTTATAAGGAGAAAGACAAGAGGAATAGGGAAAATAAAAAAAGTAACAAGAATAATAGCAACAGTTATAGCGATAATAATAATAATTATAAGGATAATAATAATAGTTATAAGGAGAAAGACAAGAGGAATAGGTATAATATAATAGTAACAAGAATAATAATAACAGTTATAGCGATAATAATAATAGTACTAAGGATAAAGGCAAGAGTAATACGGACTGTAATAATAGTAACAAGAATAATAATAACAGTTATAGCGATAATAATAATAGCCATAAGGATAATGATAATAGTTATAAGGATAAAGACAAGAGTAATAGAGATAGTAACAATAGAATCAGCATAACAATAACAGTTATGGCGATAATAATAATAGTAATAAGGATAATAATAACAGTTATAGCGATAGTAATAATCGTAATAAGGATAATAATAATAGTTATAAGGATAAAGACAAGAGTAATAGGGATAGTAACAATAGAATAACCATACTAATAACAGTTATAGCGATAATAATAATAGTAATAAGAATAATAATAACAGTTATTAGCGATAATAATAATAGTTATAAGGATAAAGACAAGAGTAATACGGATAGTAACAATAGAATAAGGATAATAACAACAGTTATAGCGATAATAATAATAGTAATAACAATAATATAATCGTTATAGCGATAATAATAATAGTAATAAGGATTAATAATAATAGTTATATGGATAAAGGCAAGAGTAATACGGATAGTAACAATAGAATAAGCATAATAATAACAGTTATAGCGATAATAATAATAGTCATAAGGATAATGATAATAGTTATAAGGATAAAGACAAGCGTAATAGAGATAGTAACAATAGAATAAGCATAATAATAACAGTTATAGCGATAATAATAATAGTAACAAGGATAATAATAACAGTTATAGCGATAATAATAATAGTACTAAGGATAAAGGCAAGAGTAATACGGACAGTAATAATAGTAACAAAAATAATAATAACAGTTATAGCGATAATAATAATAGTCATAAGGATAATGATAATAGTTATAAGGATAAAGACAAGAGTAATAGAGATAGTAACAATAGAATAAGCATAATAATAACAGTTATAGCGATAATAATAATAGTAATAAGGATAATAATAACAGTCATAGCGATAATAATAATAGTATTAAGGATAATAATAACAGTTATAGCGATAATAATAATAGTTACAAGGATAAAGGCAAGAGTAATAGGGATAATAAAAATAGTAACAAGAATAATAACAACAGTTATAGCGATAATAATAATAATAATAAGGATAATAATAGTAGTTATAAGGAGAAAGACAAGAGGAATAGGGATAATAATAATAGTAACAAGAATAATAGTAACAGTTATAGCGATAATAATAATAATAATAAGGATAATAATAATAGTTATAAGGAGAAAGACAAGAGGAATAGGGATAATAATAATAGTAACAAGAATAATAATAACAGTTATAGCGATAATAATAATAGTACTAAGGATAAAGGGAAGAGTAATACGGACAGTAATAATAGTAACAAAAATAATAAAAGCAGTTATAGCGATAATAATAATAGTATTAAGCATAATAATAACAGTTATAGCGATAATAATAATAGTTATAAGGAGAAGGACAAGAGGAATAGGGATAATAATAATAGTAACAAGAATAATAGTAACAGTTATAGCGATAATAATAATAATAATAAGGATAATAACAATAGTTATAAGGAGAAAGACAAGAGTAATAGAGATAGTAACAATAGAATAAGCATAATAATAACAGTTATAGCGATAATAATAATAGTGATAAGGATAATAATAACAGTTATAGCGATAATAATAATAATAATAAGGATAATAATAATAGTTATAATGATAAAGGCAAGAGTAATACGGATAGTAACAATAGAATAAGCATAATAATAACAGTTATAGCGATAATAATAATAGTAATAAGAATAATAATAACAGTTGTAGCGATAATAATAATAGTTATAAGGAGAAAGACAAGAGGAATAGGGATAATAAAAAAAGTAACAAGAATAATAGCAACAGTTATAGCGATAATAATAATAATTATAAGGATAATAATAATAGTTATAAGGAGAAAGACAAGAGGAATAGGTATAATATAATAGTAACAAGAATAATAATAACAGTTATAGCGATAATAATAATAGTACTAAGGATAAAGGCAAGAGTAATACGGACAGTAATAATAGTAACAAGAATAATAATAACAGTTATAGCGATAATAATAATAGCCATAAGGATAATGATAATAGTTATAAGGATAAAGACAAGAGTAATACGGATAGTAACAATAGAATAAGGATAATAATAACAGTTATAGCGATAATAATAATAGTAATAACAATAATAATAACCGTTATAGCGATAATAATAATAGTAATAAGGATTAATAATAATAGTTATATGGATAAAGGCAAGAGTAATACGGATAGTAACAATAGAATAAGCATAATAATGACAGTTATAGCGATAATAATAATAGTAATAAGGATAATAATAACAGGTATAGCGATAATAATAATAATAATAATAAGGCTAATAATAATAGTTATAAGGATATAGACAAGAGTAAAAGGGATAGTAACAATAGAATAAGCATAATAATAACAGTTATAGCGATAATAATAAGAGTAATAAGGATAATAATAACAGGTATAGCGATAATAATAATAATAATAATAAGGATAATAATAATAGTTATAAGGATAAAGACAACAGTAATACGGATAGTAACAATAGTAATAAGAATAATAATAACAGTTATAGCGATAATAATAATAGTAACAAGAATAATAATAACTGTTATAGCGGTAATAATAATAGTATTAAGGATAAAGGCAAGAGTAATACGGACAGTAATAATAGTAACAAGAATAATAATAACAGTTATAGCGATAATAATAATAGTAATAAGGATAATAATAAAGGTTATAGCGATAATAATAATAATAATAATAATAATAATAATAATAATAAGGATAATAATAATAGTTATAAGAATAAAGACAAGAGGAATAGGGATAATAGTAATAGTAATAAGAATAATAATAATAACAGTTATAGCGATAATAATAATATTAATAAGGATAATAATAACAGGTATAGCAATAATAATAATAATAATAATAATAATAAGGCTAATAATAATAGTTATAAGGATAAAGACAAGAGGAATACTGATAATGGTGATAGTAATAAGAATAATAAAACAAGATATAGCGATAATAATAATAATAATAAGGATAATAATAATAGTTATAAGGATATAGACAAGAGTAAAGGGGATAGTAACAATAGAATAAGCATAATAATAACAGTTATAGCGATAATAATAATAGTAATAATGATAATAATAACAGGTATAGCGATAATAATAATAATAATAATAAGTATAATAATAATAGTTATAAGGATAAAGACAACAGTAATACGGATAGTAACAATAGAAATAAGAATAATAATAACAGTTATAGCGATAATAATAATAGTAATAAGGATAATAATAATAGTAATCAGGATATAGACAAGAGTAATAGGGATAGTAACAATAGAACAAGCATAATAATAACAGTTATAGCGATAATAATAATAGTAATAAGGATAATAATAAAGGATATAGCGATAATAATAATAATAATAATAATAATAATAATAAGGATAATAATAATAGTTATAATGATAAAGGCACGAGTAATACGGATCGTAACAATAGAATAAGCATAATAATAACAGTTATAACGATAATAATAATAGTAATAAGGATAATAATAACAGGTATAGCGATAATAATAATAATAATAATAAGGCTAATAATAATAGTTATAAGGATAAAGACAAGAGGAATACTGATAATGGTAATAGTAATAAGAATAATAAAAACAGATATAGCGATAATAATAATAATAATAAGGATAATAATAATAGTTATAAGGAGAAAGACAAGAGGAACAGGGATAATAATAATAGTAACAAGAATAATAAAAACAGTTATAGCGGTAATAATAATAGTATTAATGATAAAGGCAAGAGTAATACGGAGAGTAACAATAGTAACAAGAATAATAATAACAGTTATAGCGATAATAATAATAGTAATAAGGATTAATAATAATAGTTATATGGATAAAGACAAGAGTGATACGGATAGTAACAATGGTAATAAGAATAATAATAACAGTTATAGCGATAATAATAATAGTTATAAGGAGAACGACAAGAGGAATAGGGATAATAAAAATAGTAACAAGAATAATAGCAACAGTTATAGCGATAATAATAATAATTATAAGGATAATAATAATAGTTATAATGATAAAGGCAAGAGTAATACGGATAGTAACAATAGAATAAGGATAATAATAACATTTATAGCGATAATAATAATAGTAATAACAATAATAATAACAGTTATAGCGATAATAATAATAGTAATAAGGATAATAATAACAGTCATAGCGATAATAATAATAGTATTAAGGATAATAATAACAGTTATAGCGATAATAATAATAGTAATAAGAATAATAATAACAGTTATTAGCGATAATAATAATAGTTATAAGGATAAAGACAAGAGTAATACGGATAGTAACAATAGAATAAGGATAATAATAACAGTTATAGCGATAATAATAATGGTAATAACAATAATAATAATCGTTATAGCGATAATAATAATAGTAATAAGGATTAATAATAATAGTTATATGGATAAAGGCAAGAGTAATACGGATAGTAACAATAGAATAAGCATAATAATAACAGTTATAGCGATAATAATAATAGTCATAAGGATAATGATAATAGTTATAAGGATAAAGACAAGCGTAATAGAGATAGTAACAATAGAATAAGCATAATAATAACAGTTATAGCGATAATAATAATAGTAACAAGGATAATAATAACAGTTATAGCGATAATAATAATAGTACTAAGGATAAAGGCAAGAGTAATACGGACAGTAATAATAGTAACAAAAATAATAATAACAGTTATGGCGATAATAATAATAGTCATAAGGATAATGATAATAGTTATAAGGATAAAGACAAGAGTAATAGAGATAGTAACAATAGAATAAGCATAATAATAACAGTTATAGCGATAATAATAATAGTAATAAGGATAATAATAACAGTCATAGCGATAATAATAATAGTATTAAGGATAATAATAACAGTTATAGCGATAATAATAATAGTTACAAGGATAAAGGCAAGAGTAATAGGGATAATAAAAATAGTAACAAGAATAATAACAACAGTTATAGCGATAATAATAATAATAATAAGGATAATAATAGTAGTTATAAGGAGAAAGACAAGAGGAATAGGGATAATAATAATAGTAACAAGAATAATAGTAACAGTTATAGCGATAATAATAATAATAGGGGGATAATAATAATAGTTATAAGGAGAAAGACAAGAGGAATAGGGATAATAATAATAGTAACAAGAATAATAATAACAGTTATAGCGATAATAATAATAGTACTAAGGATAAAGGCAAGAGTAATACGGACAGTAATAATAGTAACAAAAATAATAATAACAGTTATAGCGATAATAATAATAGTATTAAGCATAATAATAACAGTTATAGCGATAATAATAATAGTTATAAGGAGAAAGACAAGAGGAATAGGGATAATAATAATAGTAACAAGAATAATAGTAACAGATATAGCGATAATAATAATAATAATAAGGATAATAACAATAGTTATAAGGAGAAAGACAAGAGTAATAGAGATAGTAACAATAGAATAAGCATAATAATAACAGTTATAGCGATAATAATAATAGTAATAAGGATAATAATAACAGTTATAGCGATAATAATAATAATAATAAGGATAATAATAATAGTTATAATGATAAAGGCAAGAGTAATACGGATAGTAACAATAGAATAAGCATAATAATAACAGTTATAGCGATAATAATAATAGTAATAAGAATAATAATAACAGTTGTAGCGATAATAATAATAGTTATAAGGAGAAAGACAAGAGGAATAGGGATAATTAAAAAAGTAACAAGAATAATAGCAACAGTTATAGCGATAATAATAATAATTATAAGGATAATAATAATAGTTATAAGGAGAAAGACAAGAGGAATAGGTATAATATAATAGTAACAAGAATAATAATAACAGTTATAGCGATAATAATAATAGTACTAAGGATAAAGGCAAGAGTAATAGGGACAGTAATAATAGTAACAAGAAAAATAATAACAGTTATAGCGATAATAATAATAGCCATAAGGATAATGATAATAGTTATAAGGATAAAGACAAGAGTAATACGGATAGTAACAATAGAATAAGGATAATAATAACAGTTATAGCGATAATAATAATAGTAATAACAATAATAATAACCGTTATAGCGATAATAATAATAGTAATAAGGATTAATAATAATAGTTATATGGATAAAGGCAAGAGTAATACGGGTAGTAACAATAGAATAAGCATAATAATAACAGTTATAGCGATAATAATAATAGTAATAAGGATAATAATAACAGGTATAGCGATAATAATAATAATAATAATAAGGCTAATAATAATAGTTATAAGGATATAGACAAGAGTAAAAGGGATAGTAACAATAGAATAAGCATAATAATAACAGTTATAGCGATAATAATAAGAGTAATAAGGATAATAATAACAGGTATAGCGATAATAATAATAATAATAATAAGGATAATAATAATAGTTATAAGGATAAAGACAACAGTAATACGGATAGTAACAATAGTAATAAGAATAATAATAACAGTTATAGCGATAATAATAATAGTAACAAGAATAATAATAACTGTTATAGCGGTAATAATAATAGTATTAAGGATAAAGGCAAGAGTAATACGGACAGTAATAATAGTAACAAGAATAATAATAACAGTTATAGCGATAATAATAATAGTAATAAGGATAATAATAATAGTAATCAGGATATAGACAAGAGTAATAGAGATAGTAACAATAGAACAAGCATAATAATAACAGTTATAGCGATAATAATAATAATTATAAGGATAATAATAATAGTTATAATGATAAAGGCAAGAGTAATACGGATAGTAACAATAGAATAAGGATAATAATAACAGTTATAGCGATAATAATAATAGTAATAACAATAATAATAACAGTTATAGCGATAATAATAATAGTAATAAGGATAATAATAACAGTCATAGCGATAATAATAATAGTATTAAGGATAATAATAACAGTTATAGCGATATAATAATAGTAATAAGAATAATAATAACAGTTATTAGCGATAATAATAATAGTTATAAGGATAAAGACAAGAGTAATACGGATAGTAACAATAGAATAAGGATAATAATAACAGTTATAGCGATAATAATAATGGTAATAACAATAATAATAATCGTTTTAGCGATAATAATAATAGTAATAAGGATTAATAATAATAGTTATATGGATAAAGGCAAGAGTAATACGGATAGTAACAATAGAATAAGCTAATAATAACAGTTTATAGCGATAATAATAATAGTCATAAGGATAATGATAATAGTTATAGCGATAATAATAATAATAATAAGGATAATAATAATAGTTATAATGATAAAGGCAAGAGTAATACGGATAGTAACAATAGAATAAGCATAATAATAACAGTTATAGCGATAATAATAATAGTAATAAGAATAATAATAACAGTTGTAGCGATAATAATAATAGTTATAAGGAGAAAGACAAGAGGAATAGGGATAATAAAAAAAGTAACAAGAATAATAGCAACAGTTATAGCGATAATAATAATAATTATAAGGATAATAATAATAGTTATAAGGAGAAAGACAAGAGGAATAGGTATAATTAATAGTAACAAGAATAATAATAACAGTTATAGCGATAATAATAATAGTACTAAGGATAAAGGCAAGAGTAATACGGACAGTAATAATAGTAACAAGAATAATAATAACAGTTATAGCGATAATAATAATAGCCATAAGGATAATGATAATAGTTATAAGGATAAAGACAAGAGTAATACGGATAGTAACAATAGAATAAGGATAATAATAACAGTATAGCGATAATAATAATAGTAATAACAATAATAATAACCGTTATAGCGATAATAATAATAGTAATAAGGATTAATAATAATAGTTATATGGATAAAGGCAAGAGTAATACGGATAGTAACAATAGAATAAGCATAATAATAACAGTTATAGCGATAATAATAATAGTAATAAGGATAATAATAACAGGTATAGCGATAATAATAATAATAATAATAAGGCTAATAATAATAGTTATAAGGATATAGACAAGAGTAAAAGGGATAGTAACAATAGAATAAGCATAATAATAACAGTTATAGCGATAATAATAAGAGTAATAAGGATAATAATAACAGGTATAGCGATAATAATAATAATAATAATAAGGATAATAATAATAGTTATAAGGATAAAGACAACAGTAATACGGATAGCAACAATAGTAATAAGAATAATAATAACAGTTATAGCGATAATAATAATAGTAACAAGAATAATAATAACTGTTATAGCGGTAATAATAATAGTATTAAGGATAAAGGCAAGAGTAATACGGACAGTAATAATAGTAACAAGAATAATAATAACAGTTATAGCGATAATAATAATAGTAATAAGGATAATAATAATAGTAATCAGGATATAGACAAGAGTAATAGAGATAGTAACAATAGAACAAGCATAATAATAAACAGTTATAGCGATAATAATAATAATTATAAGGATAATAATAATAGTTATAATGATAAAGGCAAGAGTAATACGGATAGTAACAATAGAATAAGGATAATAATAACAGTTATAGCGATAATAATAATAGTAATAACAATAATAATAACAGTTATAGCGATAATATAATAGTAATAAGGATAATAATAACAGTCATAGCGATAATAATAATAGTATTAAGGATAATAATAACAGTTATAGCGATAATAATAATAGTTATAAGGATAAAGGCAAGAGTAATAGGGATAATAAAAATAGTAACAAGAATAATAACAACAGTTATAGCGATAATAATAATAATAATAAGGATAATAATAGTAGTTATAAGGAGAAAGACAAGAGGAATAGGGATAATAATAATAGTAACAAGAATAATAGTAACAGTTATAGCGATAATATAATAATAATAAGGATAATAATAATAGTTATAAGGAGAACGACAAGAGGAATAGGGATAATAATAATAGTAACAAGAATAATAGTAACAGTTATAGCGATAATAATAATAATAATAAGGATAATAATAATAGTTATAAGGAGAAAGACAAGATTAATAGGGATAATAATAATAGTAACAAGAATAATAATAACAGTTATAGCAATAATAATAATAGTACTAAGGATAAAGGCAAGAGTAATACGGACAGTAATAATAGTAACAAAAATAAATAATAAAAGTTATAGCGATAATAATAATAGTAATAACAATTATAATAACAGTTATAGCGATAATATAATAGTAATAAGAAAAATAATAACAGTTATAGCGATAATAATAATAGTATTAAGCATAATAATAACAGTTATAGCGATAATAATAATAGTTATAAGGAGAAAGACAAGAGGAATAGGGATAATAATAATAGTAACAAGAATAACAGTAACAGTTATAGCGATAATAATAATAATAATAAGGATAATAACAATAGTTATAAGGAGAAAGACAAGAGTAATAGAGATAGTAACAATAGAATAAGCATAATAATAACAGTTATAGCGATAATAATAATAGTAATAAGGATAATAATAACAGTTATAGCGATAATAATAATAATAATAAGGATAATAATAATAGTTATAATGATAAAGGCAAGAGTAATACGGATAGTAACAATAGAATAAGCATAATAATAACAGTTATAGCGATAATAATAATAGTAATAAGAATAATAATAACAGTTGTAGCGATATAATAATAGTTATAAGGAGAAAGACAAGAGGAATAGGGAAAATAAAAAAAGTAACAAGAATAATAGCAACAGTTATAGCGATAATAATAATAATTATAAGGATAATAATAATAGTTATAAGGAGAAAGACAAGAGGAATAGGTATAATATAATAGTAACAAGAATAATAATAACAGTTATAGCGATAATAATAATAGTACTAAGGATAAAGGCAAGAGTAATACGGACTGTAATAATAGTAACAAGAATAATAATAACAGTTATAGCGATAATAATAATAGCCCATAAGGATAATGATAATAGTTATAAGGATAAAGACGAAGAGTAATAGAGATAGTAACAATAGAATCAGCATAACAATAACAGTTATGGCGATAATAATAATAGTAATAAGGATAATAATAACAGTTATAGCGATAGTAATAATCGTAATAAGGATAATAATAATAGTTATAAGGATAAAGACAATAGTAATAGGGATAGTAACAATAGAATAACCATAATAATAACAGTTATAGCGATAATAATAATAGTAATAAGAATAATAATAACAGTTATTAGCGATAATAATAATAGTTATAAGGATAAAGACAAGAGTAATACGGATAGTAACAATAGAATAAGGATAATAATAACAGTTATAGCGATAATAATAATAGTAATAACAATAATAATAATCGTTATAGCGATAATAATAATAGTAATAAGGATTAATAATAATAGTTATATGGATAAAGGCAAGAGTAATACGGATAGTAACAATAGAATAAGCATAATAATAACAGTTATAGCGATAATAATAATAGTCATAAGGATAATGATAATAGTTATAAGGATAAAGACAAGCGTAATAGAGATAGTAACAATAGAATATACATAATAATAACAGTTATAGCGATAATAATAATAGTAACAAGGATAATAATAACAGTTATAGCGATAATAATAATAGTACTGAGGATAAAGGCAAGAGTAATACGGACAGTAATAATAGTAACAAAAATAATAATAACAGTTATAGCGATAATAATAATAGTCATAAGGATAATGATAATAGTTATAAGGATAAAGACAAGAGTAATAGAGATAGTAACAATAGAATAAGCATAATAATAACAGTTATAGCGATAATAATAATAGTAATAAGGATAATAATAACAGTCATAGCGATAATAATAATAGTATTAAGGATAATAATAACAGTTATAGCGATAATAATAATAGTTACAAGGATAAAGGCAAGAGTAATAGGGATAATAAAAATAGTAACAAGAATAATAACAACAGTTATAGCGATAATAATAATAATAATAAGGATAATAATAGTAGTTATAAGGAGAAAGACAAGAGGAATAGGGATAATAATAATAGTAACAAGAATAATAGTAACAGTTATAGCGATAATAATAATAATAATAAGGATAATAATAATAGTTATAAGGAGAAAGACAAGAGGAATAGGGATAATAATAATAGTAAGAAGAATAATAGTAACAGTTATAGCGATAATAATAATAATAGGGGGATAATAATAATAGTTATAAGGAGAAAGACAAGAGGAATAGGGATAATAATAATAGTAACAAGAATAATAATAACAGTTATAGCGATAATAATAATAGTACTAAGGATAAAGGCAAGAGTAATACGGACAGTAATAATAGTAACAAAAATAATAATAACAGTTATAGCGATAATAATAATAGTATTAAGCATAATAATAACAGTTATAGCGATAATAATAATAGTTATAAGGAGAAAGACAAGAGGAATAGGGATAATAATAATAGTAACAAGAATAATAGTAACAGATATAGCGATAATAATAATAATAATAAGGATAATAATAATAGTTATAAGGAGAACGACAAGAGGAATAGGGATAATAATAATAGTAACAAGAATAATAGTAACAGTTATAGCGATAATAATAATAATAATAAGGATAATAATAATAGTTATAAGGAGAAAGACAAGAGGAATAGGTATAATATAATAGTAACAAGAATAATAATAACAGTTATAGCGATAATAATAATAGTACTAAGGATAAAGGCAAGAGTAATACGGACTGTAATAATAGTAACAAGAATAATAATAACAGTTATAGCGATAATAATAATAGCCATAAGGATAATGATAATAGTTATAAGGATAAAGACAAGAGTAATAGAGATAGTAACAATAGAATCAGCATAACAATAACAGTTATGGCGATAATAATAATAGTAATAAGGATAATAATAACAGTTATAGCGATAGTAATAATCGTAATAAGGATAATAATAATAGTTATAAGGATAAAGACAATAGTAATAGGGATAGTAACAATAGAATAACCATAATAATAACAGTTATAGCGATAATAATAATAGTACTAAGGATAAAGGCAAGAGTAATACGGACTGTAATAATAGTAACAAGAATAATAATAACAGTTATAGCGATAATAATAATAGCCATAAGGATAATGATAATAGTTATAAGGATAAAGACAAGAGTAATAGAGATAGTAACAATAGAATCAGCATAACAATAACAGTTATGGCGATAATAATAATAGTAATAAGGATAATAATAACAGTTATAGCGATAGTAATAATCGTAATAAGGATAATAATAATAGTTATAAGGATAAAGACAATAGTAATAGGGATAGTAACAATAGAATAACCATAATAATAACAGTTATAGCGATAATAATAATAGTAATAAGAATAATAATAACAGTTATTAGCGATAATAATAATAGTTATAAGGATAAAGACAAGAGTAATACGGATAGTAACAATAGAATAAGGATAATAATAACAGTTATAGCGATAATAATAATAGTAATAACAATAATAATAATCGTTATAGCGATAATAATAATAGTAATAAGGATTAATAATAATAGTTATATGGATAAAGGCAAGAGTAATACGGACAGTAATAATAGTAACAAAAATAATAATAACAGTTATAGCGATAATAATAATAGTCATAAGGATAATGATAATAGTTATAAGGATAAAGACAAGAGCAATAGAGATAGTAACAATAGAATAAGCATAATAATAACAGTTATAGCGATAATAATAATAGTAATAAGGATAATAATAACAGTCATAGCGATAATAATAATAATAATAAGGATAATAATAATAGTTATAATGATAAAGGCAAGAGTAATACGGATAGTAACAATAGAATAAGCATAATAATAACAGTTATAGCGATAATAATAATAGTAATAAGAATAATAATAACAGTTGTAGCGATAATAATAATAGTTATAAGGAGAAAGACAAGAGGAATAGGGAAAATAAAAAAAGTAACAAGAATAATAGCAACAGTTATAGCGATAATAATAATAATTATAAGGATAATAATAATAGTTATAAGGAGAAAGACAAGAGGAATAGGTATAATATAATAGTAACAAGAATAATAATAACAGTTATAGCGATAATAATAATAGTACTAAGGATAAAGGCAAGAGTAATACGGACTGTAATAATAGTAACAAGAATAATAATAACAGTTATAGCGATAATAATAATAGCCATAAGGATAATGATAATAGTTATAAGGATAAAGACAAGAGTAATAGAGATAGTAACAATAGAATCAGCATAACAATAACAGTTATGGCGATAATAATAATAGTAATAAGGATAATAATAACAGTTATAGCGATAGTAATAATCGTAATAAGGATAATAATAATAGTTATAAGGATAAAGACAAGAGTAATAGGAATAGTAACAATAGAATAACCATAATAATAACAGTTATAGCGATAATAATAATAGTAATAAGAATAATAATAACAGTTATTAGCGATAATAATAATAGTTATAAGGATAAAGACAAGAGTAATACGGATAGTAACAATAGAATAAGGATAATAATAACAGTTATAGCGATAATAATAATAGTAATAACAATAATAATAATCGTTATAGCGATAATAATAATAGTAATAAGGATTAATAATAATAGTTATATGGATAAAGGCAAGAGTAATACGGATAGTAACAATAGAATAAGCATATAATAACAGTTATAGCGATAATAATAATAGTCATAAGGATAATGATAATAGTTATAAGGATAAAGACAAGCGTAATAGAGATAGTAACAATAGAATATACATAATAATAACAGTTATAGCGATAATAATAATAGTAACAAGGATAATAATAACAGTTATAGCGATAATAATAATAGTACTGAGGATAAAGGCAAGAGTAATACGGACAGTAATAATAGTAACAAAAATAATAATAACAGTTATAGCGATAATAATAATAGTCAT
>CAMAOC010000426.1:0-41899 GCA_945859555.1 Megachile ligniseca
CTATTACTATTATCGCTGTAAATGTTATTATTATCATTATTACTCTTATTATTATTCTTATTACTATTATTATTATCCTTATCACAAATATTATTATCGCTGTAACTGTTATTATTATTATTATATCTATCATTATTATCCCTATTCCGCTTGTCTTTATCTTTACAACTATTATTATTATTACTATTATTATTATTAATATTATCGCTATAACTGTTATTATTATCCTTATTACTCTTATTATTATCGCTATAACTGTTATTATTATTCTTATTACTATTATTATTATCTGTATTCCGCTTGTCTTTATCCTTATAACTATTAGTATTATCGTTATTATTACTATTATTATCGATATAACTGTTATTATTATCCTTATTCTATTGTTTCTATCCGTATTACTCTTGCATTTATCCTTATAACTATTATTTCTATCCCTATTCTACTGTTACTATCCCTATTACTCTTGCCTTTATCCTTATATCTTTTATTGTTATCCTTATTACCATTATTATTATCTTTATTCTATTATTACTATCCCTATTCCTCTTGTCTTTATCCTTATTACTCTTATTATTATCGCTATAAATGTTATTATTATCATTATTACTGTTATTATTATTCTTATTACTATTATTATTATCCCTATTCCTCTTGTCTTTATCCTAATATCTTTTATTATTATCCCCATTATTATTATTATTATTATCGTTGTAACTGTTATTATTATCCTTATTCTATTGTTACTATCCGTATTCCTCTTGTCTTTATCCTTATAACTACTATTATTATCCTTATTCCATTGTTACTATCCGTATTACTCTTGTCTTGATTCTTATAACTATTATTAATATCGCTATAACTGTTATTATTATTCTTATTACTATTATTATTATCGCTATATCTGTTATTATTATCCATATTCTGTTGTTACTATCCCTATTACTCTTGTCTTTATCCTTATAACTATTATTATTATCCTTGTTGTTGTTATTATTATCGCTATAACTGTTATTATTATCCTTATTCTATTATTACTATCCCTATTCCTCTTGTCTTTATCCTTATAACTATTACTATTATCCGTATTATTATTATTATTATCGATATAACTGTTATTATTATCCTTATTCTATTATTACTATCCGTTTTACTCTTGTCTTTATCCTTATAACTATTATTATTAACCGTATTATTATTATTATTATTATCGCTATAACTGTTATAATTATCCTTATTCTATTGTTACTATCCGTATTACACTTGTCTTTATCCTTATAACTATTATTATTATCCTTATTACTATTATTATTATCGCTATAACTGTTATTATTATCCTTATTCCAATATTACTATTCGTATTACTCTTCTCATTATCCTTATAACTATTATTATTATACTTATTACTATTATTATTATCGCTATAACTGTTATTATTATCCATATTCTATTATTACTACCCCTATTACTCTTGTCTTTATCCTTATATATATTATTATTAACCTTATCACTATTATTATTATCGCTATAACTGTTATTATTATCCTTATTCCATTATTACTGTTCGTATTACTCTTCTCATTATCCTTACAACTATTATTATTATCCTTGTTATTATTATTATTATCGCTATAACTGTTATTATTATTCTTATTACTGTTATTTTTATTCTTGTTACTATTATTATTATCGCTATAACTGTTATTATTATCCTTATTCTATTGTTACTATCCGTATTCCTCTTGTCTTTATCCTTATAACTACTATTATTATCCTGATTCCATTGTTACTATCCGTATTACTCTTGTCTTGATTCTTATAACTATTATTAATATCGCTATAACTGTTATTATTATCATTATTACTCTTATTATTATTCTTATTACTATTATTATTATCCTTATTACAAATATTATTATCGCTGTAACTGTTATTATTATTATTATTTCTATCATTATTATCCCAGTCTTGTTGTCTTTATCTTTATAACTATTATTATTATTATTATTAATATTATCGCTATGACTATTATTAATATCCTTATTACTCTTATTATTATCGCTATAACTGTTATTATTATTCTTATTACTATTATTATTATGTCTATTCCGCTTGTCTTTACCCTTAAAAATATTACTATTATACTTATTATTACTATTATTATTGATATAACTGTTATTATTATCCTTATTCTATTGTTACTATCCGTATTACTCTTGCCTTTATCCTCATAACTATTATTACTATCCTTATTCTAATGTTACTATCCGTATTACTCTTGTCTTTATCCTTATAACTATTATTATTATCCTTGTTGTTATTATTATTATCGCTATAACAGTTATTATTATCCTTATTCTATTATTATTATCCCTATTCCTCTTGTCTTTATCCTTATAACTATTACTATTATCCGTATTATTATTATTATTATCGATATAACTGTTATTATTATCCTTATTCTATTATTACTATCCGTTTTACTCTTGTCTTTATCCTTATAACTATTGTTATTATCCTTGTTACTATTATTATTATCGCTATAACTGTTATTATTATTCTTATTACTATTATTATTATCGCTATAACTGTTATTATTATCCTTATTCCATTATTACTATTCGTATTACTCTTCTCATTATCCTTATAACTATTATTATTATACTTATTACTATTATTATTATCGCGATAACTGTTATTTTTATTCTTATTACTATTATTATTATCGCTGTAACTGTTATTATTATCCTTATTCCATTATTACTGTTCGTATTACTCTTCTCATTATCCTTATAACTATTATTATTATCCTTGTTATTATTATTATTATCGCGATAACTGTTATTATTATTCTTATTACTATTATTATTATCGCTATAACTGTTATTATTATCCTTATTCCATTATTACTATCTCTATTACTCTTGTCTTTATCCTTATAACTATTATTATTATCCTTATTCTATTATTACTATCCCTATTACTCTTGTCTTTATCCTTATAACTGTTATTATTATCCTTATTATTACTATTATTATCGATATAACTATTATTTTTATCCTTATTATTATTATTATTATCGCTATAACTGTTACTATTATCCTTATTCTACTGTTACTATCCGTATTACTCTTGCATTTATCCTTATAACTATTACAATTATCCTTATTATTACTATTACTATCGATATAACTGTTATTATTATCCTTATTCTATTGCGACTATCCTTCTTACTCTTGTCTTTATCCTTATTACTATTATTCATATACTTATTACTATTACTATTATCGCTGTAAATGTTATTATTATTATTATTTCTATCATTATTATCCCAGTCTTCTTGTCTTTATCTTTATAACTATTATTATTATTATTATTAATATTATCGCTATGACTATTATTAATATCCTTATTACTCTTATTATTATCGCTATAACTGTTATTATTATTCTTATTACTATTATTATTATGTCTATTCCGCTTGTCTTTACCCTTAAAAATATTACTATTATACTTATTATTACTATTATTATTGATATAACTGTTATTATTATCCTTATTCTATTGTTACTATCCGTATTACTCTTGCCTTTATCCTCATAACTATTATTACTATCCTTATTCTAATGTTACTATCCGTATTACTCTTGTCTTTATCCTTATAACTATTATTATTATCCTTGTTGTTATTATTATTATCGCTATAACAGTTATTATTATCCTTATTCTATTATTATTATCCCTATTCCTCTTGTCTTTATCCTTATAACTATTACTATTATCCGTATTATTATTATTATTATCGATATAACTGTTATTATTATCCTTATTCTATTATTACTATCCGTTTTACTCTTGTCTTTATCCTTATAACTATTGTTATTATCCTTGTTACTATTATTATTATCGCTATAACTGTTATTATTATTCTTATTACTATTATTATTATCGCTATAACTGTTATTATTATCCTTATTCCATTATTACTATTCGTATTACTCTTCTCATTATCCTTATAACTATTATTATTATACTTATTACTATTATTATTATCGCGATAACTGTTATTTTTATTCTTATTACTATTATTATTATCGCTGTAACTGTTATTATTATCCTTATTCCATTATTACTGTTCGTATTACTCTTCTCATTATCCTTATAACTATTATTATTATCCTTGTTATTATTATTATTATCGCGATAACTGTTATTATTATTCTTATTACTATTATTATTATCGCTATAACTGTTATTATTATCCTTATTCCATTATTACTATCTCTATTACTCTTGTCTTTATCCTTATAACTATTATTATTATCCTTATTCTATTATTACTATCCCTATTACTCTTGTCTTTATCCTTATAACTGTTATTATTATCCTTATTATTACTATTATTATCGATATAACTATTATTTTTATCCTTATTATTATTATTATTATCGCTATAACTGTTACTATTATCCTTATTCTACTGTTACTATCCGTATTACTCTTGCATTTATCCTTATAACTATTACAATTATCCTTATTATTACTATTACTATCGATATAACTGTTATTATTATCCTTATTCTATTGCGACTATCCTTCTTACTCTTGTCTTTATCCTTATTACTATTATTCATATACTTATTACTATTACTATTATCGCTGTAAATGTTATTATTATCATTATTACTCTTATTATTATTCTTATTACTATTATTATTATCCTTATCACAAATATTATTATCGCTGTAACTGTTATTATTATTATTATATCTATCATTATTATCCCTATTCCGCTTGTCTTTATCTTTACAACTATTATTATTATTACTATTATTATTATTAATATTATCGCTATAACTGTTATTATTATCCTTATTACTCTTATTATTATCGCTATAACTGTTATTATTATTCTTATTACTATTATTATTATCTGTATTCCGCTTGTCTTTATCCTTATAACTATTAGTATTATCGTTATTATTACTATTATTATCGATATAACTGTTATTATTATCCTTATTCTATTGTTTCTATCCGTATTACTCTTGCATTTATCCTTATAACTATTATTTCTATCCCTATTCTACTGTTACTATCCCTATTACTCTTGCCTTTATCCTTATATCTTTTATTGTTATCCTTATTACCATTATTATTATCTTTATTCTATTATTACTATCCCTATTCCTCTTGTCTTTATCCTTATTACTCTTATTATTATCGCTATAAATGTTATTATTATCATTATTACTGTTATTATTATTCTTATTACTATTATTATTATCCCTATTCCTCTTGTCTTTATCCTAATATCTTTTATTATTATCCCCATTATTATTATTATTATTATCGTTGTAACTGTTATTATTATCCTTATTCTATTGTTACTATCCGTATTCCTCTTGTCTTTATCCTTATAACTACTATTATTATCCTTATTCCATTGTTACTATCCGTATTACTCTTGTCTTGATTCTTATAACTATTATTAATATCGCTATAACTGTTATTATTATTCTTATTACTATTATTATTATCGCTATATCTGTTATTATTATCCATATTCTGTTGTTACTATCCCTATTACTCTTGTCTTTATCCTTATAACTATTATTATTATCCTTGTTGTTGTTATTATTATCGCTATAACTGTTATTATTATCCTTATTCTATTATTACTATCCCTATTCCTCTTGTCTTTATCCTTATAACTATTACTATTATCCGTATTATTATTATTATTATCGATATAACTGTTATTATTATCCTTATTCTATTATTACTATCCGTTTTACTCTTGTCTTTATCCTTATAACTATTATTATTAACCGTATTATTATTATTATTATTATCGCTATAACTGTTATAATTATCCTTATTCTATTGTTACTATCCGTATTACACTTGTCTTTATCCTTATAACTATTATTATTATCCTTATTACTATTATTATTATCGCTATAACTGTTATTATTATCCTTATTCCAATATTACTATTCGTATTACTCTTCTCATTATCCTTATAACTATTATTATTATACTTATTACTATTATTATTATCGCTATAACTGTTATTATTATCCATATTCTATTATTACTACCCCTATTACTCTTGTCTTTATCCTTATATATATTATTATTAACCTTATCACTATTATTATTATCGCTATAACTGTTATTATTATCCTTATTCCATTATTACTGTTCGTATTACTCTTCTCATTATCCTTACAACTATTATTATTATCCTTGTTATTATTATTATTATCGCTATAACTGTTATTATTATTCTTATTACTGTTATTTTTATTCTTGTTACTATTATTATTATCGCTATAACTGTTATTATTATCCTTATTCTATTGTTACTATCCGTATTCCTCTTGTCTTTATCCTTATAACTACTATTATTATCCTTATTCCATTGTTACTATCCGTATAACTCTTGTCTTGATTCTTATAACTATTATTAATATCGCTATAACTGTTATTATTATTCTTATTACTATTATTATTATCGCTATATCTGTTATTATTATCCATATTCTGTTGTTACTATCCCTATTACTCTAGTCTTTATCCTTATAAATATTATTATTATGCTTGTTATTATTATTATTATCGCTATAACTGTTATTATTATCCTTCTTCTATTGTGACTATCCGTTTTACTCTTGTCTTTATCCTTGCAACTATTATTATTATACTTATTACTATTATTATTATCGCTATAACTGTTATTATTATCCATATTCTATTATTACTACCCCTATTACTCTTGTCTTTATGCTTATATATATTATTATTATCCTTATCACTATTATTATTATCGCTATAACTGTTATTATTATCCTTATTCCATTATTACTGTTCGTATTACACTTCTCATTATCCTTATAACTATTATTATTATCCTTGTTATTATTATTATTATCGCGATAACTGTTATTATTATTCTTATTACTATTATTATTATCGCTATAACTGTTATTATTATTCTTATTACTATTATTATTATCGCTATAACTGTTATTATTATCCTTATTCCATTATTACTATCTCTATTACTCTTGTCTTTATCCTTATAACTATTATTATTATCCTTATTCTATTATTACTATCCCTATTACTCTTGTCTTTATCCTTATAACTATTATTACTATCCTTATTCTAATGTTACTATCCGTATTACTCTTGTCTTTATCCTTATAACTATTATTATTATCCTTATTATTATTATTATTATCGGTATAACTATTATTTTCATCCTTATTATTAATATTATTATTATTGCCATAACTGTTATTATTATCCTTATTCTATTGTTACTATCCGAATTACTCTTGCCTTTATCCTCATAACTATTATTACTATCCTTATTCTAATGTTACTATCCGTATTACTCTTGTCTTTATCCTTATAACTATTATTATTAAGCTTATTATTATTATTATTATCGGTATAACTATTATTATTATCCTTATTATTATTATTAGTATCGCTATAACTGTTACTATTATCCTTATTCTACTGTTACTATCCCTATTACTCTTGCCTTTATCCTCATAACTTTTATTGTTATCCTTATTACCATTATTATTATCTTTATTCTATTATTACTATCCCTATTCCTCTTGTCTTTATCCTTATTACTCTTATTATTATCGCTATAAATGTTATTATTATCATTATTACTGTTATTATTATTCTTATTACTATTATTATTATCCCTATTCCTCTTGTCTTTATCCTAATAACTTTTATTATTATCCTTATTCTATTGTTACTATTCGTATTCCTCTTGTCTTTATCCTTATAACTACTATTATTATCCTTATTCCATTGTTACTATCCGTATTACTCTTGTCTTGATTCTTATAACTATTATTAATATCGCTATAACTGTTATTATTATCATTATTACTCTTATTATTATTCTTATTACTATTATTATTATCGTTATTACAAATATTATTATCGCTGTAACTGTTATTATTATTATTATTTCTATCATTATTATCCCAGTCTTCTTGTCTTTATCTTTATAACTATTATTATTATTATTATTAATATTATCGCTATGACTATTATTAATATCCTTATTACTCTTATTATTATCGCTATAACTGTTATTATTATTCTTATTACTATTATTATTATGTCTATTCCGCTTGTCTTTACCCTTAAAAATATTACTATTATACTTATTATTACTATTATTATTGATATAACTGTTATTATTATCCTTATTCTATTGTTACTATCCGTATTACTCTTGCCTTTATCCTCATAACTATTATTACTATCCTTATTCTAATGTTACTATCCGTATTACTCTTGTCTTTATCCTTATAACTATTATTATTATCCTTCTTGTTATTATTATTATCGCTATAACAGTTATTATTATCCTTATTCTATTATTATTATCCCTATTCCTCTTGTCTTTATCCTTATAACTATTACTATTATCCGTATTATTATTATTATTATCGATATAACTGTTATTATTATCCTTATTCTATTATTACTATCCGTTTTACTCTTGTCTTTATCCTTATAACTATTGTTATTATCCTTGTTACTATTATTATTATCGCTATAACTGTTATTATTATTCTTATTACTATTATTATTATCGCTATAACTGTTATTATTATCCTTATTCCATTATTACTATTCGTATTACTCTTCTCATTATCCTTATAACTATTATTATTATACTTATTACTATTATTATTATCGCGATAACTGTTATTTTTATTCTTATTACTATTATTATTATCGCTATAACTGTTATTATTATCCTTATTCCATTATTACTGTTCGTATTACTCTTCTCATTATCCTTATAACTATTATTATTATCCTTGTTATTATTATTATTATCGCGATAACTGTTATTATTATTCTTATTACTATTATTATTATCGCTATAACTGTTATTATTATCCTTATTCCATTATTACTATCTCTATTACTCTTGTCTTTATCCTTATAACTATTATTATTATCCTTATCACTATTATTATTATCGCTATAACTGTTATTATTATCCTTATTCCATTATTACTATTCATATTACTCTTCTCTTTATCCTTATAACTATTATACGTATACATCTTACTATTATTATTATCGCTATAAATGTTATCATTATCATTATTAGTGTTATTTTTATTCTTGTCACTATTATTATTATCGCGATAACTGTTATTATTATTCTTATTACTATTATTATTATCGCTATAACTGTTATTATTATCCTTATTCCATTATTACTGTTCGTATTACTCTTCTCATTATCCTTATAACTATTATTATTATCCTTGTTATTATTATTATTATCGCTATAACTGTTATTATTACTCTTATTCTATTATTACTATCCCTATTACTCTAGTCTTTATCCTTATAAATATTATTATTATGCTTGTTATTATTATTATTATCGCTATAACTGTTACTATTATCCTTATTCTACTGTTACTATCCGTATTACTCTTGCCTTTATCCTTATAACTTTTATTATTATCCTTATTACCATTATTATTATCTTTATTCTATTATTACTATCCCTACTCCTCTTGTCTTTATCCTTATTACTAATAATATTATCGCTATAAATGTCATTATTATCCTTATTCTATTATTACTATCCCTATTCCTGTTGTCTTTATCCTTATAACTATTATTATTATCCTTATTACTATTATTATTATCGCTGTAACTGTTATTATTATCCTTATTAATATTATTTATATCGCTATAACTGTTACTATTATTTTTGTTATTATTATTATTATCGCTATAACTATTATTATTATCCTTATTACTATTATTATTATCGCTATAACTATTATTATTATCATTCTTATTGTGATTATTATCCTCATTCTATTATTATTATCCCTATTCCTCTTGCCTTTATCCTTATAACGTTAATTATTATGCTTATTACTATTATTATTATCGCTATAACTGTTATTATTATCATTATTACTCTTATTATTATTATTATTACTATTATTATTATCGCTATAACTGTTACTATTATCCTTTTTCTACTGTTACTATCCGTATTACTCTTGTCTTTATCCTTATAACTATTATTACTATCCTTATTCTATTGTTACTATCCGTATTACTCTTGTCCTTATCCTTATAACTATTATTATTATCCTTATTCTATTGTTACTATCCGTATTACTCTTGTCCTTATCCTTATAACTATTATTATTATCCTTATTACCATTATTATTATCTTTATTCTATTATTACTATCCCTATTCCTCTTGTCTTTATCCTTATAACTATTACAATTGTCCTTATTATTACTATTATTATCGATATAACTGTTATTATTATCCTTATTCTATTGTTACTATCCGTATTACTCTTGCCTTTATCATCATAACTATTATTACTATCCTTATTCTAATGTTACTATCCGTATTACTCTTGTCTTTATGCTTATAACTATTATTTTTATCCTTATTATTATTATTATTATTGCCATAACTATTATTATTATCCTTATTATTATTATTATTATCGCTATAACTGTTACTATTATCCTTATTCTACTGTTACAATCCGTATTACACTTGCCTTTATCCTTATAACTTTTATTATTATCCTTATTACCATTATTATTATCTTTATTCTATTATTACTATCCCTACTCCTCTTGTCTTTATCCTTATTACTAATATTATTATCGCTATAAATGTCATTATTATCCTTATTCTATTATTACTGTCCCTATTCCTCTTGTCTTTATCTTTATAACTAATATTATTATCCTTATTATTATTATCGGTATAACTGTTACTAGTATCCTTATTCTATTGTTACTATCCGTATTACTCTTGTCTTTATCCTTATAACTATTATTACTATCCTTATTCTATTGTTACTATCCGTATTACTCTTGTCCTTATCCTTATAACTATTATTATTATCCTTATTACCATTATTATTATCTTTATTCTATTATTACTATCCTTATTCCTCTTGTCTTTATCCTTATAACTATTACAATTGTCCTTATTATTACTATTATTATCGATATAACTGTTATTATTATCCTTACTCTATTGTTACTATCCGTATTACTCTTGCCTTTATCATCATAACTATTATTACTATCCTTATTCTAATGTTACTATCCGTATTACTCTTGTCTTTATCCTTATAACTATTATTTTTATCCTTATTATTATTATTATTATTGCCATAACTATTATTATTATCCTTATTATTATTATTATTATCGCTATAACTGTTACTATTATCCTTATTCTACTGTTACTATCCGTATTACTCTTGCCTTTATCCTTATAACTTTTATTATTATCCTTATTACCATTATTATTATCTTTATTCTATTATTACTATCCCTACTCCTCTTGTCTTTATCCTTATTACTAATATTATTATCGCTATAAATGTCATTATTATCCTTATTCTATTATTACTATCCCTATTCCTCTTCTCTTTATCTTTATAACTGTTATTATTATCCTTATTATTATAATCGGTATAACTGTTATTAGTATCCTTATTCTATTGTTACTATCCGTATTACTCTTGTCTTTATCCTCATAACTATTATTATTATCCTTATTATTATTATTATTATCGGTATAACTAATATTTTTATCCTTATTATTAGTATTATTATCGCCATAACTGATATTATTATCCTTATTCTATTGTTACTATCCGTATTCCTCTTGTCTTTATCCTTATAACTGTTATTATTATCCTTATTATTACTATTATTATCGATATGACTGTTATTATTACCCTTATTCTATTGTTACTATCCGTATTACTCTTGCTTTTATCCTCATAACTATTATTACTATCCTTATTCTAATGTTACTATCCGTATTACTCTTGTCTTTATCCTTATAACTATTATTTTTATCCTTATTATTATAATTATTATTATTGCCATAACTATTATTATTATCCTTATTGTTATTATTATTATCGCTATAACTGTTACTATTATCCTTATTCTACTGTTTCTATCCGTACTACTCTTGTCTTTATCCTTATGACTATTATTATTATGCTTATTATTATTATTATTATTATTATCGATATAACTATTATTTTTATCCTTATTATTATTATTATTATCGCTATAACTGTTACTATTATCCTTATTCTACTGTTACTATCCGTATTACTCTTGCCTTTATCCTTATAACTTTTATTGTTATCCTTATTACCATTATTATTATCTTTATTCTATTATTACTATCCCTACTCCTCTTGTCTTTATCCTTATTACTATTATTATTATCGCTATAATTGTTATTATTATCCTTATTAATATTATTTATATCGCTATAACTGTTATTATTATCATTATTACTCTTATTATAATTATTATTACTATTATTATTATCGTTATTACTATTATTATTATCACTATAACTGTTATTATTATTCTTATTAGTATTATTATTATCCCTATTCCTCTTGTCTTTATCCTAATAACTTTTATTATTATCCCCATTATTATTATTATCATCGTTGTAACTGTTATTATTATCCTTATTCTATTGTTACTATCCGTATTCCTCTTGTCTTTATCCTTATAACTACTATTATTATCCTTATTCCATTGTTACTATCCGTATTACTCTTGTCTTGATCCTTATAACTATTATTAATATCGCTATAACTGTTATTATTATTCTTATTACTATTATTATTATCGCTATATCTGTTATTATTATCCATATTCTGTTGTTACTATCCCTATTACTCTAGTCTTTATCCTTATAAATATTATTATTATGCTTGTTATTATTATTATTATCGCTATAACTGTTATTATTATTCTTATTACTGTTATTTTTATTCTTGTTACTATTATTATTATCGCTATAACTGTTATTATTATTCTTATTACTATTATTATTATCGCTATAACTGTTATTATTATTCTTATTACTATTATTATTATCGCTATAACTGTTATTATTATCCTTATTCCATTATTACTATCTCTATTACTCTTGTCTTTATCCTTATAACTATTATTATTATCCTTATTCTATTATTACTATCCCTATTACTCTTGTCTTTATCCTTATAACTGTTATTAATATCCTTATTATTACTATTATTATCGATATAACTGTTATTATTATCCTTATTCTATTGTTACTATCCGAATTACTCTTGCCTTTATCCTCATAACTATTATTACTATCCTTATTCTAATGTTACTATCCGTATTACTCTTGTCTTTATCCTTATAACTATTATTATTAAGCTTATTATTATTATTATTATCGGTATAACTATTATTATTATCCTTATTATTATTATTAGTATCGCTATAACTGTTACTATTATCCTTATTCTACTGTTACTATCCCTATTACTCTTGCCTTTATCCTCATAACTTTTATTACTATCCTTATTCTAATGTTACTATCCGTATTACTCTTGTCTTTATCCTTATAACTATTATTATTATCCTTGTTGTTATTATTATTATCGCTATAACAGTTATTATTATCCTTATTGTATTATTATTATCCCTATTCCTCTTGTCTTTATCCTTATAACTATTACTATTATCCGTATTATTATTATTATTATCGATATAACTGTTATTATTATCCTTATTCTATTATTACTATCCGTTTTACTCTTGTCTTTATCCTTATAACTATTGTTATTATCCTTGATACTATTATTATTATCGCTATAACTGTTATTATTATTCTTATTACTATTATTATTATCGCTATAACTGTTATTATTATTCTTATTACTATTATTATTATCGCTATAACTGTTATTATTATCCTTATTCCATTATTACTATCTCTATTACTCTTGTCTTTATCCTTATAACTATTATTATTATCCTTATTCTATTATTACTATCCCTATTACTCTTGTCTTTATCCTTATAACTGTTATTAATATCCTTATTATTACTATTATTATCGATATAACTGTTATTATTATCCTTATTCTATTGTTACTATCCGAATTACTCTTGCCTTTATCCTCATAACTATTATTACTATCCTTATTCTAATGTTACTATCCGTATTACTCTTGTCTTTATCCTTATAACTATTATTATTAAGCTTATTATTATTATTATTATCGGTATAACTATTATTATTATCCTTATTATTATTATTAGTATCGCTATAACTGTTACTATTATCCTTATTCTACTGTTACTATCCCTATTACTCTTGCCTTTATCCTCATAACTTTTATTACTATCCTTATTCTAATGTTACTATCCGTATTACTCTTGTCTTTATCCTTATAACTATTATTATTATCCTTGTTGTTATTATTATTATCGCTATAACAGTTATTATTATCCTTATTGTATTATTATTATCCCTATTCCTCTTGTCTTTATCCTTATAACTATTACTATTATCCGTATTATTATTATTATTATCGATATAACTGTTATTATTATCCTTATTCTATTATTACTATCCGTTTTACTCTTGTCTTTATCCTTATAACTATTGTTATTATCCTTGATACTATTATTATTATCGCTATAACTGTTATTATTATTCTTATTACTATTATTATTATCGCTATAACTGTTATTATTATTCTTATTACTATTATTATTATCGCTATAACTGTTATTATTATCCTTATTCCATTATTACTATCTCTATTACTCTTGTCTTTATCCTTATAACTATTATTATTATCCTTATTCTATTATTACTATCCCTATTACTCTTGTCTTTATCCTTATAACTGTTATTAATATCCTTATTATTACTATTATTATCGATATAACTGTTATTATTATCCTTATTCTATTGTTACTATCCGAATTACTCTTGCCTTTATCCTCATAACTATTATTACTATCCTTATTCTAATGTTACTATCCGTATTACTCTTGTCTTTATCCTTATAACTATTATTATTAAGCTTATTATTATTATTATTATCGGTATAACTATTATTATTATCCTTATTATTATTATTAGTATCGCTATAACTGTTACTATTATCCTTATTCTACTGTTACTATCCCTATTACTCTTGCCTTTATCCTCATAACTTTTATTACTATCCTTATTCTAATGTTACTATCCGTATTACTCTTGTCTTTATCCTTATAACTATTATTATTATCCTTGTTGTTATTATTATTATCGCTATAACAGTTATTATTATCCTTATTGTATTATTATTATCCCTATTCCTCTTGTCTTTATCCTTATAACTATTACTATTATCCGTATTATTATTATTATTATCGATATAACTGTTATTATTATCCTTATTCTATTATTACTATCCGTTTTACTCTTGTCTTTATCCTTATAACTATTGTTATTATCCTTGATACTATTATTATTATCGCTATAACTGTTATTATTATTCTTATTACTATTATTATTATCGCTATAACTGTTATTATTATCCTTATTCCATTATTACTATTCGTATTACTCTTCTCATTATCCTTATAACTATTATTATTATACTTATTACTATTATTATTATCGCTATAACTGTTATTATTATCCTTATTCCATTATTACTGTTCGTATTACTCTTCTCATTATCCTTATAACTATTATTATTATCCTTGTTATTATTATTATTATCGCGATAACTGTTATTATTATTCTTATTACTATTATTATTATCGCTATAACTGTTATTATTATCCTTATTCCATTATTACTATCTCTATTACTCTTGTCTTTATCCTTATAACTATTATTATTATCCTTATCACTATTATTATTATCGCTATAACTGTTATTATTATCCTTATTCCATTATTACTATTCATATTACTCTTCGCTTTATCCTTATAACTATTATACGTATACATCTTACTATTATTATTATCGCTATAAATGTTATCATTATCATTATTAGTGTTATTTTTATTCTTGTTACTATTATTATTATCGCGATAACTGTTATTATTATTCTTATTACTATTATTATTATCGCTATAACTGTTATTATTATCCTTATTCCATTATTACTGTTCGTATTACTCTTCTCATTATCCTTATAACTATTATTATTATCCTTGTTATTATTATTATTATCGCTATAACTGTTATTATTATTCTCATTACTATTATTATTATCGCTATAACTATTATTATTATCCTTGTTATTATTATTATTATCGCTATAACTGTTATTATTACTCTTATTCTATTATTACTATCCCTATTACTCTAGTCTTTATCCTTATAAATATTATTATTATGCTTGTTATTATTTTTATTATCGCTATAACTGTTACTATTATCCTTATTCTACTGTTACTATCCGTATTACTCTTGCCTTTATCCTTATAACTTTTATTATTATCCTTATTACCATTATTATTATCCTTATTCTATTATTACTATCCCTATTCCTCTTGTCTTTATCCTTATAACTATTATTATTATCCTTATTACTATTATTATTATCGCTATAATTGTTATTATTATCCTTATTAATATTATTTATATCGCTATAACTGTTATTATTATCATTATTACTCTTATTATAATTATTATTACTATTATTATTATCGTTATTACTATTATTATTATCACTATAACTGTTATTATTATTCTTATTAGTATTATTATTATCCCTATTCCTCTTGTCTTTATCCTAATAACTTTTATTATTATCCCCATTATTATTATTATCATCGTTGTAACTGTTATTATTATCCTTATTCTATTGTTACTATCCGTATTCCTCTTGTCTTTATCCTTATAACTACTATTATTATCCTTATTCCATTGTTACTATCCGTATTACTCTTGTCTTGATCCTTATAACTATTATTAATATCGCTATAACTGTTATTATTATTCTTATTACTATTATTATTATCGCTATATCTGTTATTATTATCCATATTCTGTTGTTACTATCCCTATTACTCTAGTCTTTATCCTTATAAATATTATTATTATGCTTGTTATTATTATTATTATCGCTATAACTGTTATTATTATTCTTATTACTGTTATTTTTATTCTTGTTACTATTATTATTATCGCTATAACTGTTATAATCATCCTTATTCCATTGTTACTATCCATATTACAGTTGTCTATATTCTTATAACTATTATTATTAATCCCTATTA
Organism: Megachile ligniseca; assembly: GCA_945859555.1. Taxonomy (NCBI): domain Eukaryota; kingdom Metazoa; phylum Arthropoda; class Insecta; order Hymenoptera; family Megachilidae; genus Megachile; species Megachile ligniseca. The sequence goes on from CAMAOC010000426.1 coordinate 17,165, forward strand.
CTATTACTATTATCGCTATAACTGTTATTATTATTCTTATTCTATTGTTACTATCCGCATTACTCTTGTCTTTATCCTTATAACTATTATTATTATCCTTATTACTATTATTATTATCGCTATTACTGTTAATATTATTCTTGTTACTATTATTATTACCGCTATAACTGTTATTATTATCCTTATTCTATTGTTACTATCCGTATTACTCTTGCCGTTATCCTTATAACTGTTATTATTATCCTTATTATTATTATTATTATCGCTATAACTGTTATTATTATCCGTATTCTACTGTTACTATCCGTATTCCCCTTGTCTTTATCCTTATAACTATTAGCATTATCCTTATTATTATTATTATAATCGCTATAACTGTTATTATTATCCTTATTCTATTGTTACTATCCGCATTACTCTTGCCTTTATCCTTATAACTATGATCATTATCCTTATTATTATTATTCTCGTCGCTATAACTGTTACTATTATTCTTATTATTATTATTATTATCGCTATAACTGTTATTATTATCCTCATTCTATTGTTACTATCCGTCTTAGTCTTGCCCTTATCCTTATAACTATTATTATTATCCTTATTCTATTGTTACTATCCGTATTACTCTTGCCTTTATCCATATAACTATGATCATTATCCTTATTATTATTATTCTTGTCGCTATAACTGTTATTATTATTCTTATTACTATTATTATTATCGCTATAACTGTTATAATTATCCTTATTCCATTGTTACTATCCATATTACAATTGTCTATATTCTTATAACTATTATTATTAATCCCTATTACTATTATTATTATCGCTATAACTGTTATTATTATTCTTATTCTATTGTTACTATCCGCATTACTCTTGTCTTTATCCTTATAACTATTATTATTATCCTTATTACTATTATTATTATCGCTATTACTGTTAATATTATTCTTGTTACTATTATTATTATCGCTATAACTGTTATTATTATCCTTATTCTATTGTTACTATCCGTATTACTCTTGCCGTTATCCTTATAACTGTTATTATTATCCTTATTATTATTATTATTATCGCTATAACTGTTATTATTATCCGTATTCCCCTTGTCTTTATCCTTATAACTATTAGCATTATCCTTATTATTATTATTATTATCGCTATAACTGTTATTATTATTCTTATTACTATTATTATTATCGCTATAACTGTTATAATTATCCTTATTCCATTGTTACTATCCATATTACAATTGTCTATATTCTTATAACTATTATTATTAATCCCTATTACTATTATTATTATCGCTATAACTGTTATTATTATTCTTATTCTATTGTTACTATCCGCATTACTCTTGTCTTTATCCTTATAACTATTATTATTATCCTTATTACTATTATTATTATCGCTATTACTGTTACTATTATTCTTATTACTATTATTATTATCGCTATAACTGTTATAATTATCCTTATTCTATTGTTACTATCCATATTACTGTTGTCTATATCCTTATAACTATTATTATTAATCCCTATTACTATTATTATTATCGCTATAACTGATATTATTATCCTTATTCTATTGTTACTATCCGTATTACTCTTGCCTTTATCCTTATAACTATGATCATTATCCTTATTATTATTATTCTCGTCGCTATAACTGTTACTATTATTCTTATTATTATTATTATTATCGCTATAACTGTTATTATTATCCTCATTCTATTGTTACTATCCGTATTACTCTTGCCGTTATCCTTATAACTGTTATTATTATCCTTATTATTATTATTATTATCGCTATAACTGTTATTATTATCCGTATTCTACTGTTACTATCCGTATTCCCCTTGTCTTTATCCTTATAACTATTATTATTATCCTTATTATTATTATTATTATCGCTATAACTGTTATTATTATCCGTATTCTACTGTTACTATCCGTATTCCCCTTGTCTTTATCCTTATAACTATTAGCATTATCCTTATTATTATTATTATTGTCGCTATAACTATTATTATTATCCTTATTATTAGTATTATTATCGCTATAACTGTTATTATTATCCTTATTCTATTGTTACTATCCGTATTACTCTTGCCGTTATCCTCATAACTATTATTACTATCCTTATTCTAATGTTACTATCCGTATTACTCTTGTCTTTATCCTTATAACTATTATTATTAAGCTTATTATTATTATTATTATCGGTATAACTATTATTATTATCCTTATTATTATTATTAGTATCGCTATAACTGTTACTATTATCCTTATTCTACTGTTACTATCCCTATTACTCTTGCCTTTATCCTCATAACTTTTATTACTATCCTTATTCTAATGTTACTATCCGTATTACTCTTGTCTTTATCCTTATAACTATTATTTTTATCCTTATTATTATTATTATTATTGCCATAACTATTATTATTATCCTTATTATTATTATTATTATCGCTATAACTGTTACTATTATCCTTATTCTACTGTTACTATCCGTATTACTCTTGCCTTTATCCTTATAACTTTTATTATTATCCTTATTACCATTATTATTATCTTTATTCTATTATTACTATCCCTACTCCTCTTGTCTTTATCCTTATTACTAATATTATTATCGCTATAAATGTCATTATTATCCTTATTCTATTATTACTATCCCTATTCCTCTTCTCTTTATCTTTATAACTGTTATTATTATCCTTATTATTATAATCGGTATAACTGTTATTAGTATCCTTATTCTATTGTTACTATCCGTATTACTCTTGTCTTTATCCTCATAACTATTATTATTATCCTTATTATTATTATTATTATCGGTATAACTAATATTTTTATCCTTATTATTAGTATTATTATCGCCATAACTGATATTATTATCCTTATTCTATTGTTACTATCCGTATTCCTCTTGTCTTTATCCTTATAACTGTTATTATTATCCTTATTATTACTATTATTATCGATATGACTGTTATTATTACCCTTATTCTATTGTTACTATCCGTATTACTCTTGCTTTTATCCTCATAACTATTATTACTATCCTTATTCTAATGTTACTATCCGTATTACTCTTGTCTTTATCCTTATAACTATTATTTTTATCCTTATTATTATAATTATTATTATTGCCATAACTATTATTATTATCCTTATTGTTATTATTATTATCGCTATAACTGTTACTATTATCCTTATTCTACTGTTTCTATCCGTACTACTCTTGTCTTTATCCTTATGACTATTATTATTATGCTTATTATTATTATTATTATTATTATCGATATAACTATTATTTTTATCCTTATTATTATTATTATTATCGCTATAACTGTTACTATTATCCTTATTCTACTGTTACTATCCGTATTACTCTTGCCTTTATCCTTATAACTTTTATTGTTATCCTTATTACCATTATTATTATCTTTATTCTATTATTACTATCCCTACTCCTCTTGTCTTTATCCTTATTACTATTATTATTATCGCTATAATTGTTATTATTATCCTTATTAATATTATTTATATCGCTATAACTGTTATTATTATCATTATTACTCTTATTATAATTATTATTACTATTATTATTATCGTTATTACTATTATTATTATCACTATAACTGTTATTATTATTCTTATTAGTATTATTATTATCCCTATTCCTCTTGTCTTTATCCTAATAACTTTTATTATTATCCCCATTATTATTATTATCATCGTTGTAACTGTTATTATTATCCTTATTCTATTGTTACTATCCGTATTCCTCTTGTCTTTATCCTTATAACTACTATTATTATCCTTATTCCATTGTTACTATCCGTATTACTCTTGTCTTGATCCTTATAACTATTATTAATATCGCTATAACTGTTATTATTATTCTTATTACTATTATTATTATCGCTATATCTGTTATTATTATCCATATTCTGTTGTTACTATCCCTATTACTCTAGTCTTTATCCTTATAAATATTATTATTATGCTTGTTATTATTATTATTATCGCTATAACTGTTATTATTATTCTTATTACTGTTATTTTTATTCTTGTTACTATTATTATTATCGCTATAACTGTTATTATTATTCTTATTACTATTATTATTATCGCTATAACTGTTATTATTATTCTTATTACTATTATTATTATCGCTATAACTGTTATTATTATCCTTATTCCATTATTACTATCTCTATTACTCTTGTCTTTATCCTTATAACTATTATTATTATCCTTATTCTATTATTACTATCCCTATTACTCTTGTCTTTATCCTTATAACTGTTATTAATATCCTTATTATTACTATTATTATCGATATAACTGTTATTATTATCCTTATTCTATTGTTACTATCCGAATTACTCTTGCCTTTATCCTCATAACTATTATTACTATCCTTATTCTAATGTTACTATCCGTATTACTCTTGTCTTTATCCTTATAACTATTATTATTAAGCTTATTATTATTATTATTATCGGTATAACTATTATTATTATCCTTATTATTATTATTAGTATCGCTATAACTGTTACTATTATCCTTATTCTACTGTTACTATCCCTATTACTCTTGCCTTTATCCTCATAACTTTTATTACTATCCTTATTCTAATGTTACTATCCGTATTACTCTTGTCTTTATCCTTATAACTATTATTATTATCCTTGTTGTTATTATTATTATCGCTATAACAGTTATTATTATCCTTATTGTATTATTATTATCCCTATTCCTCTTGTCTTTATCCTTATAACTATTACTATTATCCGTATTATTATTATTATTATCGATATAACTGTTATTATTATCCTTATTCTATTATTACTATCCGTTTTACTCTTGTCTTTATCCTTATAACTATTGTTATTATCCTTGATACTATTATTATTATCGCTATAACTGTTATTATTATTCTTATTACTATTATTATTATCGCTATAACTGTTATTATTATCCTTATTCCATTATTACTATTCGTATTACTCTTCTCATTATCCTTATAACTATTATTATTATACTTATTACTATTATTATTATCGATATAACTGTTATTATTATTCTTATTACTATTATTATTATCGCTATATCTGTTATTATTATCCATATTCTGTTGTTACTATCCCTATTACTCTAGTCTTTATCCTTATAAATATTATTATTATGCTTGTTATTATTATTATTATCGCTATAACTGTTATTATTATTCTTATTACTGTTATTTTTATTCTTGTTACTATTATTATTATCGCTATAACTGTTATTATTATTCTTATTACTATTATTATTATCGCTATAACTGTTATTATTATTCTTATTACTATTATTATTATCGCTATAACTGTTATTATTATCCTTATTCCATTATTACTATCTCTATTACTCTTGTCTTTATCCTTATAACTATTATTATTATCCTTATTCTATTATTACTATCCCTATTACTCTTGTCTTTATCCTTATAACTGTTATTAATATCCTTATTATTACTATTATTATCGATATAACTGTTATTATTATCCTTATTCTATTGTTACTATCCGAATTACTCTTGCCTTTATCCTCATAACTATTATTACTATCCTTATTCTAATGTTACTATCCGTATTACTCTTGTCTTTATCCTTATAACTATTATTATTAAGCTTATTATTATTATTATTATCGGTATAACTATTATTATTATCCTTATTATTATTATTAGTATCGCTATAACTGTTACTATTATCCTTATTCTAATGTTACTATCCGTATTACTCTTGTCTTTATCCTTATAACTATTATTATTATCCTTGTTGTTATTATTATTATCGCTATAACAGTTATTATTATCCTTATTGTATTATTATTATCCCTATTCCTCTTGTCTTTATCCTTATAACTATTACTATTATCCGTATTATTATTATTATTATCGATATAACTGTTATTATTATCCTTATTCTATTATTACTATCCGTTTTACTCTTGTCTTTATCCTTATAACTATTGTTATTATCCTTGATACTATTATTATTATCGCTATAACTGTTATTATTATTCTTATTACTATTATTATTATCGCTATAACTGTTATTATTATCCTTATTCCATTATTACTATTCGTATTACTCTTCTCATTATCCTTATAACTATTATTATTATACTTATTACTATTATTATTATCGCGATAACTGTTATTTTTATTCTTATTACTATTATTATTATCGCTATAACTGTTATTATTATCCTTATTCCATTATTACTGTTCGTATTACTCTTCTCATTATCCTTATAACTATTATTATTATCCTTGTTATTATTATTATTATCGCGATAACTGTTATTATTATTCTTATTACTATTATTATTATCGCTATAACTGTTATTATTATCCTTATTCCATTATTACTATCTCTATTACTCTTGTCTTTATCCTTATAACTATTATTATTATCCTTATCACTATTATTATTATCGCTATAACTGTTATTATTATCCTTATTCCATTATTACTATTCATATTACTCTTCGCTTTATCCTTATAACTATTATACGTATACATCTTACTATTATTATTATCGCTATAAATGTTATCATTATCATTATTAGTGTTATTTTTATTCTTGTTACTATTATTATTATCGCGATAACTGTTATTATTATTCTTATTACTATTATTATTATCGCTATAACTGTTATTATTATCCTTATTCCATTATTACTGTTCGTATTACTCTTCTCATTATCCTTATAACTATTATTATTATCCTTGTTATTATTATTATTATCGCTATAACTGTTATTGTTATTCTCATTACTATTATTATTATCGCTATAACTATTATTATTATCCTTGTTATTATTATTATTATCGCTATAACTGTTATTATTACTCTTATTCTATTATTACTATCCCTATTACTCTAGTCTTTATCCTTATAAATATTATTATTATGCTTGTTATTATTTTTATTATCGCTATAACTGTTACTATTATCCTTATTCTACTGTTACTATCCGTATTACTCTTGCCTTTATCCTTATAACTTTTATTATTATCCTTATTACCATTATTATTATCCTTATTCTATTATTACTATCCCTATTCCTCTTGTCTTTATCCTTATAACTATTATTATTATCCTTATTACTATTATTATTATCGCTATAATTGTTATTATTATCCTTATTAATATTATTTATATCGCTATAACTGTTATTATTATCATTATTACTCTTATTATAATTATTATTACTATTATTATTATCGTTATTACTATTATTATTATCACTATAACTGTTATTATTATTCTTATTAGTATTATTATTATCCCTATTCCTCTTGTCTTTATCCTAATAACTTTTATTATTATCCCCATTATTATTATTATCATCGTTGTAACTGTTATTATTATCCTTATTCTATTGTTACTATCCGTATTCCTCTTGTCTTTATCCTTATAACTACTATTATTATCCTTATTCCATTGTTACTATCCGTATTACTCTTGTCTTGATCCTTATAACTATTATTAATATCGCTATAACTGTTATTATTATTCTTATTACTATTATTATTATCGCTATATCTGTTATTATTATCCATATTCTGTTGTTACTATCCCTATTACTCTAGTCTTTATCCTTATAAATATTATTATTATGCTTGTTATTATTGTTATTATCGCTATAACTGTTATTATTATTCTTATTACTGTTATTTTTATTCTTGTTACTATTATTATTATCGCTATAACTGTTATAATCATCCTTATTCCATTGTTACTATCCATATTACAGTTGTCTATATTCTTATAACTATTATTATTAATCCCTATTACTATTACTATTATCGCTATAACTGTTATTATTATTCTTATTCTATTGTTACTATCCGCATTACTCTTGTCTTTATCCTTATAACTATTATTATTATCCTTATTACTATTATTATTATCGCTATTACTGTTAATATTATTCTTGTTACTATTATTATTACCGCTATAACTGTTATTATTATCCTTATTCTATTGTTACTATCCGTATTACTCTTGCCGTTATCCTTATAACTGTTATTATTATCCTTATTATTATTATTATTATCGCTATAACTGTTATTATTATCCGTATTCTACTGTTACTATCCGTATTCCCCTTGTCTTTATCCTTATAACTATTAGCATTATCCTTATTATTATTATTATAATCGCTATAACTGTTATTATTATCCTTATTCTATTGTTACTATCCGTATTACTCTTGCCTTTATCCTTATAACTATGATCATTATCCTTATTATTATTATTCTCGTCGCTATAACTGTTACTATTATTCTTATTATTATTATTATTATCGCTATAACTGTTATTATTATCCTCATTCTATTGTTACTATCCGTCTTAGTCTTGCCCTTATCCTTATAACTATTATTATTATCCTTATTCTATTGTTACTATCCGTATTACTCTTGCCTTTATCCATATAACTATGATCATTATCCTTATTATTATTATTCTTGTCGCTATAACTGTTATTATTATTCTTATTACTATTATTATTATCGCTATAACTGTTATAATTATCCTTATTCCATTGTTACTATCCATATTACAATTGTCTATATTCTTATAACTATTATTATTAATCCCTATTACTATTATTATTATCGCTATAACTGTTATTATTATTCTTATTCTATTGTTACTATCCGCATTACTCTTGTCTTTATCCTTATAACTATTATTATTATCCTTATTACTATTATTATTATCGCTATTACTGTTAATATTATTCTTGTTACTATTATTATTATCGCTATAACTGTTATTATTATCCTTATTCTATTGTTACTATCCGTATTACTCTTGCCGTTATCCTTATAACTGTTATTATTATCCTTATTATTATTATTATTATCGCTATAACTGTTATTATTATCCGTATTCCCCTTGTCTTTATCCTTATAACTATTAGCATTATCCTTATTATTATTATTATTATCGCTATAACTGTTATTATTATTCTTATTACTATTATTATTATCGCTATAACTGTTATAATTATCCTTATTCCATTGTTACTATCCATATTACAATTGTCTATATTCTTATAACTATTATTATTAATCCCTATTACTATTATTATTATCGCTATAACTGTTATTATTATTCTTATTCTATTGTTACTATCCGCATTACTCTTGTCTTTATCCTTATAACTATTATTATTATCCTTATTACTATTATTATTATCGCTATTACTGTTACTATTATTCTTATTACTATTATTATTATCGCTATAACTGTTATAATTATCCTTATTCTATTGTTACTATCCATATTACTGTTGTCTATATCCTTATAACTATTATTATTAATCCCTATTACTATTATTATTATCGCTATAACTGATATTATTATCCTTATTCTATTGTTACTATCCGTATTACTCTTGCCTTTATCCTTATAACTATGATCATTATCCTTATTATTATTATTCTCGTCGCTATAACTGTTACTATTATTCTTATTATTATTATTATTATCGCTATAACTGTTATTATTATCCTCATTCTATTGTTACTATCCGTATTACTCTTGCCGTTATCCTTATAACTGTTATTATTATCCTTATTATTATTATTATTATCGCTATAACTGTTATTATTATCCGTATTCTACTGTTACTATCCGTATTCCCCTTGTCTTTATCCTTATAACTATTATTATTATCCTTATTATTATTATTATTATCGCTATAACTGTTATTATTATCCGTATTCTACTGTTACTATCCGTATTCCCCTTGTCTTTATCCTTATAACTATTAGCATTATCCTTATTATTATTATTATTGTCGCTATAACTATTATTATTATCCTTATTATTAGTATTATTATCGCTATAACTGTTATTATTATCATCATTCTATTGTTACTATCCGTATTACTCTTGCCGTTATCCTTATAACTATTATTATTATCCTTATAATTATTATTATTATCGCTATAACTGTTATTATTATCCGTATTCTACTGTTACTATCCTTATTCCCCTTGTCTTTATCCTTATAACTATTAGCATTATCCTTATTATTATTATTATAATCGCTATAACTGTTATTATTATCCTTATTCTATTGTTACTATCCGTATTACTCTTGCCTTTATCCTTATAACTATGATCATTATCCTTATTATTATTATTCTCGTCGCTATAACTGTTACTATTATTCTTATTACTATTATTATTATCGCTATAACTGTTATAATTATCCTTATTCTATTGTTACTATCCATATTACTGTTGTCTATATCCTTATAACTATTATTATTAATCCCTATTACTATTATTATTATCGCTATAACTGTTATTATTATCCTTATTCTATTGTTACTATCCGTATTACTCTTGCCTTTATCCTTATAACTATGATCATTATCCTTATTATTATTATTCTCGTCGCTATAACTGTTACTATTATTCTTATTATTATTATTATTATCGCTATAACTGTTATTATTATCCTCATTCTATTGTTACTATCCGTATTACTCTTGCCGTTATCCTTATAACTGTTATTATTATCCTTATTATTATTATTATTATCGCTATAACTGTTATTATTATCCGTATTCTACTGTTACTATCCGTATTCCCCTTGTCTTTATCCTTATAACTATTAGCATTATCCTTATTATTATTATTATAATCGCTATAACTGTTATTATTATCCTTATTCTATTGTTTCTATCCGTATTCCCCTTGTCTTTATCCTTATAACTATTAGCATTATCCTTATTATTATTATTATTATCGCTATAACTGTTATTATTATTCTTATTACTATTATTATTATCGCTTTAACTGTTATTATTATCCTTATTCTATTGTTACTATCCCTATTACTCTTGTCTTTATCCATATAACTATGATCATTATCCTTATTATTATTATTCTCGTCGCTATAACTGTTACTATTATTCTTATTATTATTATTATTATCGCTATAACTGTTATTATTATCCTCATTCTATTGTTACTATCCGTATTACTCTTGCCGTTATCCTTATAACTGTTATTATTATCCTTATTATTATTATTATTATCGCTATAACTGTTATTATTATCCGTATTCTACTGTTACTATCCGTATTACACTTGCCTTTATCCTTATAACTATGATCATTATCCTTATTATTATTATTCTCGTCGCTATAACTGTTACTATTATTCTTATTATTATTATTATTATCGCTATAACTGTTATTATTATCCTCATTCTATTGTTACTATCCTTATTCCCCTTGTCTTTATCCTTATAACTATTAGCATTATCCTTATTATTATTATTATAATCGCTATAACTGTTATTATTATCCTTATTCTATTGTTACTATCCGTATTACTCTTGCCTTTATCCTTATAACTATGATCATTATCCTTATTATTATTATTCTCGTCGCTATAACTGTTACTATTATTCTTATTATTATTATTATTATCGCTATAACTGTTATTATTATCCTCATTCTATTGTTACTATCCGTCTTAGTCTTGCCCTTATCCTTATAACTATTATTATTATCATCATTCTATTGTTACTATCCGTATTACTCTTGCCGTTATCCTTATAACTATGATCATTATCCTTATTATTATTATTCTTGTCGCTATAACTGTTATTATTATTCTTATTACTATTATTATTATCGCTATAACTGTTATAATCATCCTTATTCCATTGTTACTATCCATATTACAGTTGTCTATATTCTTATAACTATTATTATTAATCCCTATTACTATTACTATTATCGCTATAACTGTTATTATTATTCTTATTCTATTGTTACTATCCGCATTACTCTTGTCTTTATCCTTATAACTATTATTATTATCCTTATTACTATTATTATTATCGCTATTACTGTTAATATTATTCTTGTTACTATTATTATTATCGCTATAACTGTTATTATTATCCCTATTCTATTGTTACTATCCGTATTACTCTTGCCGTTATCCTTATAACTGTTATTATTATCCTTATTATTATTATTATTATCGCTATAACTGTTATTATTATCCGTATTCTACTGTTACTATCCGTATTCCCCTTGTCTTTATCCTTATAACTATTAGCATTATCCTTATTATTATTATTATTATCGCTATTACTGTTAATATTATTCTTGTTACTATTATTATTATCGCTATAACTGTTATTATTATCCTTATTCTATTGTTACTATCCGTATTACTCTTGCCGTTATCCTCATAACTGTTATTATTATCCTTATTATTATTATTATTATCGCTATAACTGTTATTATTATCCGTATTCTACTGTTTCTATCCGTATTCCCCTTGTCTTTATCCTTATAACTATTAGCATTATCCTTATTATTATTATTATTATCGCTATAACTGTTATTATTATTCTTATTACTATTATTATTATCGCTTTAACTGTTATTATTATCCTTATTCTATTGTTACTATCCCTATTACTCTTGTCTTTATCCATATAACTATGATCATTATATTTATTATTATTATTCTTGTCGCCATAACTGTTATTATTATTCTTATTACTATTATTATTATCCCTATTATTCTTGTCTTTGTCCTTATAACTGTTATTATTATACTTATTACTATTATTAATATCGCTATAGCTGTTATTATTATTATCGCTATAACTGTTATTATTATCCTTATTCTATTGTTACTATCCGTATTACTCTTGCCTTTATCCTTATAACTAATATTATTATCCTTATTATTATTATTATTATTATCGCTATAACTGTTATTACTATCCTCATTCTATTGTTACTATCCGTATTACTATTGGATTTATCCTTATAACTATTATTATTATCCTTATTACTATTATTATTATCGCTATAACTGTTATTATTTTTCTTATTACTATTACTATTATCCTTATGATATTGTTATCATCCGCATTACGCTTGCCTTTATCCTTATAACTATTATTATTATCCTTATTATTATTATTAGTATCGCTATAACTGTTATTATTATTCTTATTACTATTATTATTATCCCTATTCCTCTTGGCTTTATCCTTATAACTATTATTATTGCTGTAACTGTTCTTATTATTCTTATTACTATTATTATTATCCCCATTCCTCTTGTCTTTATCCTTATGGCTATTATTATTATCCTTATTATTATTATTATTATTATCGCTATAACTGTTATTATTATTCTTATTACTATTGTTATTATCGCTATAACTATTATTATTATACTTATTACTATTATTATTATTGCTGTAACTGTTCTTATTATTCTTATTACTATTATTATTATCCCCATTCCTCTTGTCTTTATCCTTATAGCTTTTATTATTATCCTTATTATTATTATTATTATCGCTATAACTGTTATTATTATTCTTATTACTATTGTTATTATCGCTATAACTATTATTATTATCCTTATTACTATTATTATTATCGCTATAACTGTTATTGTTATCCTTATTCTCTTGTTACTATCCGTATTCCCCTTGTCTTTATCCTCATAACTATTAGCATTATCCTTATTATTATTATTATTATCGCTTTAACTGTCATTATTATCCTTATTCTATTGTTACTATCCGTATTACTCTTGCCTTTATCCTTATAACTAATATTATTATCCTTATTATTATTATTATTATCGCTATAACTATTATTCTTATAGTTATTATTATTATTATTATCGCTATAACTGTTATTATTATCCTTATTACTATTATTAATATCGCTATAGCTGTTATTATTATTATCGCTATAACTGTTATTATTATCCTTATTCTTATGTTACTATCAATATTACTCTTGCCTTTATCCTTATAACTGATATTATTATCCTTATTATTATTATTATTATTATCGCTATAACTATTATTATTATCCTTATTCTATTGTTACTATCCCTATTACTCTTGTCTTTATCCATATAACTATGATCATTATATTTATTATTATTATTCTTGTCGCTATAACTGTTATTATTATTCTTATTACTATTATTATTATCCCTATTATTCTTGTCTTTGTCCTTATAACTGTTATTATTATACTTATTACTATTATTAATATCGCTATAGCTGTTATTATTATTATCGCTATAACTGTTATTATTATCCTTATTCTATTGTTACTATCCGTATTACTCTTGCCTTTATCCTTATAACTAATATTATTATCCTTATTATTATTATTATTATTATCGCTATAACTGTTATTACTATCCTCATTCTATTGTTACTATCCGTATTACTATTGGATTTATCCTTATAACTATTATTATTATCCTTATTACTATTATTATTATCGCTATAACTGTTATTATTTTTCTTATTACTATTACTATTATCCTTATGATATTGTTATCATCCGCATTACGCTTGCCTTTATCCTTATAACTATTATTATTATCCTTATTATTATTATTAGTATCGCTATAACTGTTATTATTATTCTTATTACTATTATTATTATCCCTATTCCTCTTGGCTTTATCCTTATAACTATTATTATTGCTGTAACTGTTCTTATTATTCTTATTACTATTATTATTATCCCCATTCCTCTTGTCTTTATCCTTATGGCTATTATTATTATCCTTATTATTATTATTATTATTATCGCTATAACTGTTATTATTATTCTTATTACTATTGTTATTATCGCTATAACTATTATTATTATACTTATTACTATTATTATTATTGCTGTAACTGTTCTTATTATTCTTATTACTATTATTATTATCCCCATTCCTCTTGTCTTTATCCTTATAGCTTTTATTATTATCCTTATTATTATTATTATTATCGCTATAACTGTTATTATTATTCTTATTACTATTGTTATTATCGCTATAACTATTATTATTATCCTTATTACTATTATTATTATCGCTATAACTGTTATTGTTATCCTTATTCTCTTGTTACTATCCGTATTCCCCTTGTCTTTATCCTCATAACTATTAGCATTATCCTTATTATTATTATTATTATCGCTTTAACTGTCATTATTATCCTTATTCTATTGTTACTATCCGTATTACTCTTGCCTTTATCCTTATAACTAATATTATTATCCTTATTATTATTATTATTATCGCTATAACTATTATTCTTATAGTTATTATTATTATTATTATCGCTATAACTGTTATTATTATCCTTATTACTATTATTAATATCGCTATAGCTGTTATTATTATTATCGCTATAACTGTTATTATTATCCTTATTCTTATGTTACTATCAATATTACTCTTGCCTTTATCCTTATAACTGATATTATTATCCTTATTATTATTATTATTATTATCGCTATAACTGTTATTATTATCCTTATTCTATTGTTACTATCCGTATTACTATTGCCTTTATCCTTATAACTATTATTATTATCCTTATTACTATTATTATTATCGCTATAACAGTTATTATTATTCTTATTACTATTGTTATTATCGCTATAACTATTATTATTATCCTTATTACTACTATTGTTATCGCTATAACTGTTATTGTTATCCTTATTCTATTGTTACTATCCGTATTCCCCTTGTCTTTATCCTCATAACTATTAGCATTATCCTTATTATTATTATTATTATTATCGCTTTAACTGTTATTATTATCCTTATTCTATTCTTACTATCCCTATTACTCTTGTCTTTATCCTTATAACTATTATTATTATTCTTATTACTATTATTATTATCCTTATGATATTGTTACTATCCGCATTACGCTTGCCTTTATCCTTATAACTATTATTATTGCTGTAACTGTTCTTATTATTCTTATTACTATTATTATTATCCCCATTCCTCTTGTCTTTATCCTTATGGCTATTATTATTATCCTTATTATTATTATTATTATCGCTATAACTGTTATTATTATTCTTATTACTATTGTTATTATCGCTATAACTATTATTATTATACTTATTACTATTATTATTATTGCTGTAACTGTTCTTATTATTCTTATTACTATTATTATTATCCCCATTCCTCTTGTCTTTATCCTTATAGCTTTTATTATTATCCTTATTATTATTATTATTATCGCTATAACTGTTATTATTATTCTTATTACTATTGTTATTATCGCTATAACTATTATTATTATCCTTATTACTATTATTATTATCGCTATAACTGTTATTGTTATCCTTATTCTATTGTTACTATCCGTATTCCCCTTGTCTTTATCCTCATAACTATTAGCATTATTCTTATTATTATTATTATTATCGCTTTAACTGTTATTATTATCCTTATTCTATTGTTACTATCCGTATTACTCTTGCCTTCATCCTTATAACTAATATTATTATCCTTATTATTATTATTATTATCGCTATAACTATTATTCTTATAGTTATTATTATTATTATTATCGCTATAACTGTTATTATTATCCTTATTACTATTATTAATATCGCTATAGCTGTTATTATTATTATCGCTATAACTGTTATTATTATCCTTATTCTTATGTTACTATCAATATTACTCTTGCCTTTATCCTTATAACTGATATTATTATCCTTATTATTATTATTATTATTATCGCTATAACTGTTATTATTATCCTTATTCTATTGTTACTATCCGTATTACTATTGCCTTTATCCTTATAACTATTATTATTATCCTTATTACTATTATTATTATCGCTATAACAGTTATTATTATTCTTATTACTATTATTATTATCCTTATGATATTGTTACTATCCGCATTACGCTTGCCTTTATCCTTATAACTATTATTATTGTCCTTATTATTATTATTATTATCGCTTTAACTGTTATTATTATCCTCATTCTATTGTTACTATCCGTATTACTATTGCCTTTATCCTTATAACTATTATTATTATCCTTATTACTATTATTATTATCGCTATTCCTCTTGGCTTTATCCTTATAACTATTATTATTATCCTTATTACTATTATTATTATCGCTATAACAGTTATTATTATTCGTTTTACTATTGTTATTATCGCTATAACTATTATTATTATCCTTATTACTACTATTATTATCGCTATAACTGTTATTGTTATCCTTATTCTATTGTTACTATCCGTATTCCCCTTGTCTTTATCCTCATAACTATTAGCATTATCCTTATTGTTATTATTATTATTATCGCTTTAACTGTTATTATTATCCTTATTCTATTCTTACTATCCCTATTACTCTTGTCTTTATCCATATAACTATGATCATTATCCTTACTATTATTATTCTTGTCGCTATAACTGTTATTATTATTCTTATTACTATTATTATTATCCCCATTCCTCTTGTCTTTATCCTTATAGCTATTATTATTATCCTTATTATTATTATTGTTATCGGTAGGACTGTTATTATTATTCTTATTACTATTGCCTCTATCCTTATAACTATTATTATTATCCTTATTACTATTATTATTATCGCTATAACTGTTATTATTATCCTTATTCTATTGTTACTATCCCTATTACTCTTGTCTTTATCCATATAACTATGATCATTATCCTTATTATTATTATTCTTGTCGCTATAACTGTTATTATTATTCTTATTACTATTATTATTATCCCTATTATTCTTGTCTTTGTCCTTATAACTGTTATTATTATACTTATTACTATTATTTATATCGCTATAGCTGTTATTATTATTATCGCTATAACTGTTATTATTATCCTTATTCTATTGTTACTATCCGTATTACTATTGGATTTATCCTTATAACTATTATTATTATCCTTATTACTATTATTATTATCGCTATAACTGTTATAATTATTCTTATTACTATTACTATTATCCTTATGATATTGTTATCATCCGCATTACGATTGCCTTTATCCTTATAACTATTATTATTATCCTTATTATTATTATTATTATCGCTATAACTGTTATTATTATTCTCATTCTATTGTTACTATCCGTATTACTCTTGCCTTTATCCTTATAACTAATATTAGTATCGCTATAACTGTTATTATTATTCTTATTACTATTATTATTATCCCTATTCCTCTTGGCTTTATCCTTATAACTATTATTATTGCTGTAACTGTTCTTATTATTCTTATTACTATTATTATTATCCCCATTCCTCTTGTCTTTATCCTTATGGCTATTATTATTATCCTTATTATTATTATTATTATCGCTATAACTGTTATTATTATTCTCATTCTATTGCTACAATCCGTATTACTCTTGCCTTTATCCTTATAACTATTATTATTATCCTTGTTACTATTATTATTGCTACAACTGTTATTATTATTCTTATTACTATTATTATTATCCCTATTATTCTTGTCTCTGTCCTTATAACTATTATTATTATACTTATTACTATTATTAATATCGCTATAGCTGTTATTATTATTATCGCTATAACTGTTATTACTATCCTCATTCTATTGTTACTATCCGTATTACTATTGCCTTTATCCTTATAACTATTATTATTATTCTTATTACTATTATTATTATCCCCATTCCTCTTGTCTTTATCCTTATAGCTATTATTATTATTATTATTATCGCTATAACTGTTATTATTATTCTTATTACTATTATTATTATCGCTATAACTATTATTATTATCCTTATTATTATTATTATCGCTATAACTGTTATTATTATCCTCATTCTATTGTTACTATCCGTCTTACTCTTGCCCTTATCCTTATAACTATTATTATTATCCTTATTCTACTGTTACTATCCGTATTACTCTTGCCTTTATCCTTATAACTATTATTATTATCCTTATTACTATTATTATTATCGCTATAACTGTTATTATTATCCGTATTCTACTGTTACTGTCCGTATTCCCCTTGTCTTTATCCTTATAACTATTAGCATTATCCTTATTATTATTATTATAATCGCTATAACTGTTATTATTATCCTTATTCTATTGTTACTATCCGTATTACTCTTGCCTTTATCCGTATAACTATGATCATTATCCTTATTATTATTATTCTCGTCGCTATAACTGTTACTATTATTCTTATTATTATTATTATTATCGCTATAACTGTTATTATTATCCTCATTCTATTGTTACTATCCGTCTTAGTCTTGCCCTTATCCTTATAACTATTATTATTATCATCATTCTATTGTTACTATCCGTATTACTCTTGCCGTTATCCTTATAACTATGATCATTATCCTTATTATTATTATTCTTGTCGCTATAACTGTTATTATTATTCTTATTACTATTATTATTATCGCTATAACTGTTATAATCATCCTTATTCCATTGTTACTATCCATATTACAGTTGTCTATATTCTTATAACTATTATTATTAATCCCTATTACTATTATTATTATCGCTATAACTGTTATTATTATTCTTATTCTATTGTTACTATCCGCATTACTCTTGTCTTTATCCTTATAACTATTATTATTATCCTTATTACTATTATTATTATCGCTATTACTGTTAATATTATTCTTGTTATTATTATTATTATCGCTATAACTGTTATTATTATCCTCATTCTATTGTTACTATCCGTCTTAGTCTTGCCCTTATCCTTATAACTATTATTATTATCATCATTCTATTGTTACTATCCGTATTACTCTTGCCGTTATCCTTATAACTATGATCATTATCCTTATTATTATTATTCTTGTCGCTATAACTGTTATTATTATTCTTATTACTATTACTATTATCCTTATGATATTGTTATCATCCGCATTACGCTTGCCTTTATCCTTATAACTATTATTATTATCCTTATTATTATTATTAGTATCGCTATAACTGTTATTATTATTCTTATTACTATTATTATTATCCCTATTCCTCTTGGCTTTATCCTTATAACTATTATTATTGCTGTAACTGTTCTTATTATTCTTATTACTATTATTATTATCCCCATTCCTCTTGTCTTCATCCTTATGGCTATTATTATTATCCTTATTATTATTATTATTATCGCTATAACTGTTATTGTTATCCTTATTCTCTTGTTACTATCCGTATTCCCCTTGTCTTTATCCTCATAACTATTAGCATTATCCTTATTATTATTATTATTATCGCTTTAACTGTTATTATTATCCTTATTCTATTGTTACTATCCGTATTACTCTTGCCTCTATCCTTATAACTAATATTATTATCCTTATTATTATTATTATTATCGCTATAACTATTATTCTTATAGTTATTATTATTATTATTATCGCTATAACTGTTATTATTATCCTTATTACTATTATTAATATCGCTATAGCTGTTATTATTATTATCGCTATAACTGTTATTATTATCCTTATTCTTATGTTACTATCAATATTACTCTTGCCTTTATCCTTATAACTGATATTATTATCCTTAATATTATTATTATTATTATCGCTCTAACTGTTATTATTATCCTTATTCTATTGTTACTATCCGTATTACTATTGCCTTTATCCTTATAACTATTATTATTATCCTTATTACTATTATTATTATCGCTATAACAGTTATTATTATTCTTATTACTATTGTTATTATCGCTATAACTATTATTATTATCCTTATTACTACTATTGTTATCGCTATAACTGTTATTGTTATCCTTATTCTATTGTTACTATCCGTATTCCCCTTGTCTTTATCCTCATAACTATTAGCATTATCCTTATTATTATTATTATTATTATCGCTTTAACTGTTATTATTATCCTTATTCTATTCTTACTATCCCTATTACTCTTGTCTTTATCCTTATAACTATTATTATTATTCTTATTACTATTATTATTATCCTTATGATATTGTTACTATCCGCATTACGCTTGCCTTTATCCTTATAACTATTATTATTATCCTTATTATTATTATTATTATCGCTTTAACTGTTATTATTATCCTCATTCTATTGTTACTATCCGTATTACTCTTGCCTTCATCCTTATAACTAATATTATTATCCTTATTATTATTATTATTATCGCTATAACTATTATTCTTATAGTTATTATTATTATTATTATCGCTATAACTGTTATTATTATCCTTATTACTATTATTAATATCGCTATAGCTGTTATTATTATTATCGCTATAACTGTTATTATTATCCTTATTCTTATGTTACTATCAATATTACTCTTGCCTTTATCCTTATAACTGATATTATTATCCTTATTATTATTATTATTATTATCGCTATAACTGTTATTATTATCCTTATTCTATTGTTACTATCCGTATTACTATTGCCTTTATCCTTATAACTATTATTATTATCCTTATTACTATTATTATTATCGCTATAACAGTTATTATTATTCTTATTACTATTATTATTATCCTTATGATATTGTTACTATCCGCATTACGCTTGCCTTTATCCTTATAACTATTATTATTGTCCTTATTATTATTATTATTATCGCTTTAACTGTTATTATTATCCTCATTCTATTGTTACTATCCGTATTACTATTGCCTTTATCCTTATAACTATTATTATTATCCTTATTACTATTATTATTATCGCTATTCCTCTTGGCTTTATCCTTATAACTATTATTATTATCCTTATTACTATTATTATTATCGCTATAACAGTTATTATTATTCGTTTTACTATTGTTATTATCGCTATAACTATTATTCTTATCCTTATTACTACTATTATTATCGCTATAACTGTTATTGTTATCCTTATTCTATTGTTACTATCCGTATTCCCCTTGTCTTTATCCTCATAACTATTAGCATTATCCTTATTGTTATTATTATTATTATCGCTTTAACTGTTATTATTATCCTTATTCTATTCTTACTATCCCTATTACTCTTGTCTTTATCCATATAACTATGATCATTATCCTTACTATTATTATTCTTGTCGCTATAACTGTTATTATTATTCTTATTACTATTATTATTATCCCCATTCCTCTTGTCTTTATCCTTATAGCTATTATTATTATCCTTATTATTATTATTGTTATCGGTAGGACTGTTATTATTATTCTTATTACTATTGCCTCTATCCTTATAACTATTATTATTATCCTTATTACTATTATTATTATCGCTATAACTGTTATTATTATCCTTATTCTATTGTTACTATCCCTATTACTCTTGTCTTTATCCATATAACTATGATCATTATCCTTATTATTATTATTCTTGTCGCTATAACTGTTATTATTATTCTTATTACTATTATTATTATCCCTATTATTCTTGTCTTTGTCCTTATAACTGTTATTATTATACTTATTACTATTATTTATATCGCTATAGCTGTTATTATTATTATCGCTATAACTGTTATTATTATCCTTATTCTATTGTTACTATCCGTATTACTATTGGATTTATCCTTATAACTATTATTATTATCCTTATTACTATTATTATTATCGCTATAACTGTTATAATTATTCTTATTACTATTACTATTATCCTTATGATATTGTTATCATCCGCATTACGATTGCCTTTATCCTTATAACTATTATTATTATCCTTATTATTATTATTATTATCGCCATAACTGTTATTATTATTCTCATTCTATTGTTACTATCCGTATTACTCTTGCCTTTATCCTTATAACTAATATTAGTATCGCTATAACTGTTATTATTATTCTTATTACTATTATTATTATCCCTATTCCTCTTGGCTTTATCCTTATAACTATTATTATTGCTGTAACTGTTCTTATTATTCTTATTACTATTATTATTATCCCCATTCCTCTTGTCTTTATCCTTATGGCTATTATTATTATCCTTATTATTATTATTATTATCGCTATAACTGTTATTATTATTCTCATTCTATTGCTACAATCCGTATTACTCTTGCCTTTATCCTTATAACTATTATTATTATCCTTGTTACTATTATTATTGCTACAACTGTTATTATTATTCTTATTACTATTATTATTATCCCTATTATTCTTGTCTCTGTCCTTATAACTATTATTATTATACTTATTACTATTATTAATATCGCTATAGCTGTTATTATTATTATCGCTATAACTGTTATTACTATCCTCATTCTATTGTTACTATCCGTATTACTATTGCCTTTATCCTTATAACTATTATTATTATTCTTATTACTATTATTATTATCCCCATTCCTCTTGTCTTTATCCTTATAGCTATTATTATTATTATTATTATCGCTATAAACTGTTATTATTATTCTTATTACTATTATTATTATCGCTATAACTATTATTATTATCCTTATTATTATTATTATCGCTATAACTGTTATTATTATCCTCATTCTATTGTTACTATCCGTCTTACTCTTGCCCTTATCCTTATAACTATTATTATTATCCTTATTCTACTGTTACTATCCGTATTACTCTTGCCTTTATCCTTATAACTATTATTATTATCCTTATTACTATTATTATTATCGCTATAACTGTTCATTATTATCCGTATTCTACTGTTACTGTCCGTATTCCCCTTGTCTTTATCCTTATAACTATTAGCATTATCCTTATTATTATTATTATAATCGCTATAACTGTTATTATTATCCTTATTCTATTGTTACTATCCGTATTACTCTTGCCTTTATCCGTATAACTATGATCATTATCCTTATTATTATTATTCTCGTCGCTATAACTGTTACTATTATTCTTATTATTATTATTATTATCGCTATAACTGTTATTATTATCCTCATTCTATTGTTACTATCCGTCTTAGTCTTGCCCTTATCCTTATAACTATTATTATTATCATCATTCTATTGTTACTATCCGTATTACTCTTGCCGTTATCCTTATAACTATGATCATTATCCTTATTATTATTATTCTTGTCGCTATAACTGTTATTATTATTCTTATTACTATTATTATTATCGCTATAACTGTTATAATCATCCTTATTCCATTGTTACTATCCATATTACAGTTGTCTATATTCTTATAACTATTATTATTAATCCCTATTACTATTATTATTATCGCTATAACTGTTATTATTATTCTTATTCTATTGTTACTATCCGCATTACTCTTGTCTTTATCCTTATAACTATTATTATTATCCTTATTACTATTATTATTATCGCTATTACTGTTAATATTATTCTTGTTATTATTATTATTATCGCTATAACTGTTATTATTATCCTCATTCTATTGTTACTATCCGTCTTAGTCTTGCCCTTATCCTTATAACTATTATTATTATCATCATTCTATTGTTACTATCCGTATTACTCTTGCCGTTATCCTTATAACTATGATCATTATCCTTATTATTATTATTCTTGTCGCTATAACTGTTATTATTATTCTTATTACTATTACTATTATCCTTATGATATTGTTATCATCCGCATTACGCTTGCCTTTATCCTTATAACTATTATTATTATCCTTATTATTATTATTAGTATCGCTATAACTGTTATTATTATTCTTATTACTATTATTATTATCCCTATTCCTCTTGGCTTTATCCTTATAACTATTATTATTGCTGTAACTGTTCTTATTATTCTTATTACTATTATTATTATCCCCATTCCTCTTGTCTTCATCCTTATGGCTATTATTATTATCCTTATTATTATTATTATTAT
>CAMAOC010000427.1:0-41561 GCA_945859555.1 Megachile ligniseca
TGTATTTATCCTTATAACTATTATTATTATCCTTATTATTATTATTATTATCGCTATAACTGTTATTATTATTCTTGTTACTATTATTATTATCGCTATAACTGTTGTTATTATTCTTGTTACTATTGTTATGATCCCTATTCCTCTTGTCTTTCTCCTTATACCTATTATTATTATCCTTATTATTATTATTATTATCGCTATAACTGTTATTATTATTCTTATTACTATTACTATTATCCCTATTCCTCTTGTATTTATCCTTATAACTATTATTATTATCCTTATTATTATTATTGTTATCGCTATAACTGTTATTATTATTCTTGTTACTATTATTATTATCGCTATAACTGTTGTTATTATTCTTGTTACTATTGTTATTATCCCTATTCCTCTTGTCTTTCTCCTTATACCTATTATTATTATCCTTATTATTATTATTATTATCGCTATAACTGTTATTATTATTCTTATTACTATTACTATTATCCCTATTCCTCTTGTCTTTATCCTTATAACTATTATTATTATTATTATTATTATCGCTATAACTGTTATTATTATCCTTATTACTATTATTATTATCGCTATAACTGTTATTATTATTCTTGTTACTATTATTACTGTCCGTATTACTCTTGCCTTTAT
This sequence comes from Megachile ligniseca, assembly GCA_945859555.1. NCBI lineage: Eukaryota > Metazoa > Arthropoda > Insecta > Hymenoptera > Megachilidae > Megachile > Megachile ligniseca. Next base: position 652 of record CAMAOC010000427.1, read on the forward strand.
CCTTAATACTATTATTATTACCGCTATAACTGTTATTATTATTCTTGTTACTATTATTATTATCCCTATTCCTCTTGTATTTATCCTTATAACTATTATTATTATCCTTATTATTATTATTGTTATCGCTATAACTGTTATTATTATTCTTGTTACTATTATTATTATCGCTATAACTGTTGTTATTATTCTTGTTACTATTGTTATTATCCCTATTCCTCTTGTCTTTCTCCTTATACCTATTATTATTATCCTTATTATTATTATTATTATCGCTATAACTGTTATTATTATTCTTATTACTATTACTATTATCCCTATTCCTCTTGTCTTTATCCTTATAACTATTATTATTATCCTTATTATTATTATTATTATTATTATCGCTATAACTGTTATTATTATTCTTGTTACTATTATTACTCTCCGTATTACTCTTGCCTTTATCCTTAATACTATTATTATTACCGCTATAACTGTTATTATTATTCTTGTTACTATTATTATTATCGCTATAACTGTTATTATTATTCTTATTACTATTGTTAATATCCGTATTACTCTTGTCTTTATCCATATAACTATTATTATTAATCCTTTTTACTATTATTATTATCGCTACGACTGTTATTATTATCGTTATTACTATTATTATTATCGCTATTGCCCTTGTCTTTATCCTTATAACTATTATTATTATCCTTATTATTATTATTATTATCGCTATAACTGTTATTATTATTCTTATTACTATTACTATTATCCCTATTCCTCTTGTATTTATCCTTATAACTATTATTATTATCCTTATTATTATTATTATTATCGCTATAACTGTTATTATTATTCTTGTTACTATTATTATTATCGCTATAACTGTTGTTATTATTCTTGTTACTATTGTTATTATCCCTATTCCTCTTGTCTTTCTCCTTATACCTATTATTATTATCCTTATTATTATTATTATTATCGCTATAACTGTTATTATTATTCTTGTTACTATTATTACTGTCCGTATTACTCTTGCCTTTATCCTTAATACTATTATTATTACCGCTATAACTGTTATTATTATTCTTGTTACTATTATTATTTTCCCTATTCCTTTTGTCTTCCTCCTTATAACTATTATTATTATCCTTATTATTATTATTATTATCGCTATAACTGTTACTATTATTCTTGTTACTATTATTACTGTCCGTATTACTCTTGCCTTTATCCTTAATACTATTATTATTACCGCTATAACTGTTATTATTATTCTTGTTACTATTATTATTATCCCTATTCCTCTTGTCTTTCTAATTATAACTATTATTATTATCCTTATTATTATTATTATTATCGCTATAACTGTTATTATTATCCTTAATAGCATTATTATTATCGCTATAACTGTTATTATTATGGTTATTCTATTGTTACTATCCCTATTACTCTTGCCTTTATCCTTATAACTATTATTATTATCCTTAACACAATTATTATTATCGCTGGAACTGTTATTATTATTCTTATTACTATTACTATTATCCCTATTCCTCTTGTCTATATCCTTATAACTATTATTATTATCCTTATTACTATTATTATTATCGCTATAACTGTTATTATTATTCTTGTTACTATTATTACTCTCCGTATTACTCTTGCCTTTATCCCTAATACTATTATTATTACCGCTATAACTGTTATTATTATTCATGTTACTATTATTATTATCGCTATAACTGTTATTATTATTCTTATTACTATTGTTACTATCCGTATTACTCTTGTCTTTATCCATATAACTATTATTATTAATCCTTTTTACTATTATTATTATCGCTACAACTGTTATTATTATTGTTATTATTATTATTATTATCGCTATTGCCCTTGTCTTTATCCTTATAACTATTATTATTATCCTTATTATTATTATTATTATCGCTATAACTGATATTATTATTCTTATTACTATTACTATTATCCCTATTCCTCTTGTATTTATCCTTATAACTATTATTATTATCCTTATTATTATTATTGTTATCGCTATAACTGTTATTATTATTCTTGTTACTATTATTATTATCGCTATAACTGTTGTTATTATTCTTGTTACTATTGTTATTATCCCTATTCCTCTTGTCTTTCTCCTTATACCTATTATTATTATCCTTATTATTATTATTATTATCGCTATAACTGTTATTATTATTCTTATTACTATTACTATTATCCCTATTCCTCTTGTCTTTATCCTTATAACTATTATTATTATCCTTATTATTATTATTATTATTATTATCGCTATAACTGTTATTATTATCCTTATTACTATTATTATTATCGCTATAACTGTTATTATTATTCTTGTTACTATTATTACTGTCCGTATTACTCTTGCCTTTATCCTTAATACTATTATTATTACCGCTATAACTGTTATTATTATTCTTGTTACTATTATTATTATCCCTATTCCTCTTGTCTTTCTCGTTATAACTATTATTATTATCCTTATTATTATTATTATTACCGCTATAACTGTTATTATTAGTCTTGTTACTATTATTATTATCCCTATTCCTCTTGTCTTTCTCCTTATAACTATTATTATTATCCTTATTATTATTATTATTATCGCTATAACTGTTATTATTATTCTTATTACTATTACTATTATCCCTATTCCTCTTGTCTATATCCTTATAACTATTATTATTATCCTTATTACTATTATTATTATCGCTATAACTGTTATTATTATTCTTATTACTATTACTATTATCCCTATTCCTCTTGTCTTTATCCTTATAACTATTATTATTATCCTTATTATTATTATTATTATTCGCTATAACTGTTATTATTATTCTTGTTACTATTATTATTATCGCTATAACTGTTGTTATTATTCTTGTTACTATTGTTATGATCCCTATTCCTCTTGTCTTTCTCCTTATACCTATTATTATTATCCTTATTATTATTATTATTATCGCTATAACTGTTATTATTATTCTTATTACTATTACTATTATCCCTATTCCTCTTGTATTTATCCTTATAACTATTATTATTATCCTTATTATTATTATTGTTATCGCTATAACTGTTATTATTATTCTTGTTACTATTATTATTATCGCTATAACTGTTGTTATTATTCTTGTTACTATTGTTATTATCCCTATTCCTCCTGTCTTTCTCCTTATACCTATTATTATTATCCTTATTATTATTATTATTATCGCTATAACTGTTATTATTATTCTTATTACTATTACTATTATCCCTATTCCTCTTGTCTTTATCCTTATAACTATTATTATTATCCTTATTATTATTATTATTATTATTATCGCTATAACTGTTATTATTATCCTTATTACTATTATTATTATCGCTATAACTGTTATTATTATTCTTGTTACTATTATTACTGTCCGTATTACTCTTGCCTTTATCCTTAATACTATTATTATTACCGCTATAACTGTTATTATTATTCTTGTTACTATTATTATTATCCCTATTCCTCTTGTATTTATCCTTATAACTATTATTATTATCCTCATTATTATTATTATTGTTATCGCTATAACTGTTATTATTATTCTTGTTACTATTATTATTATCGCTATAACTGTTGTTATTATTCTTGTTACTATTGTTATTATCCCTATTCCTCTTGTCTTTCTCCTTATAACTATTATTATTATCCTTATTATTATTATTATTATCGCTATAACTGTTAATATTATTCTTATTACTATTACTATTATCCCTATTCCTCTTGTCTATATCCTTATAACTATTATTATTATCCTTATTACTATTATTATTATCGCTATAACTGTTATTATTATTCTTGTTACTATTATTACTCTCCGTATTACTCTTGCCTTTATCCTTAATACTATTATTATTACCGCTATAACTGTTATTATTATTCTTGTTACTATTATTATTATCGCTATAACTGTTATTATTATTCTTATTACTATTGTTAATATCCGTATTACTCTTGTCTTTATCCATATAACTATTATTATTAATCCTTTTTACTATTATTATTATCGCTACGACTGTTATTATTATCGTTATTACTATTATTATTATCGCTATTGCCCTTGTCTTTATCCTTATAACTATTATTATTATCCTTATTATTATTATTATTATCGCTATAACAGTTATTATTATTCTTATTACTATTACTATTATCCCTATTCCTCTTGTATTTATCCTTATAACTATTATTATTATCCTTATTATTATTATTATTATCGCTATAACTGTTAATATTATCCTTAATACTATTATTATTATCGCTATAACTGTTATTATTATTCTTGTTACTATTATTATTATCCCTATTCCTCTTGTCTTTCTCCTTATAACTATTATTATTATTATTATTATCCTTATTATTATTATTATTATCGCTATAACTGTTATTATTATTATTATTAGTATTACTATTATCCCTATTCCTCTTGTCCTTAACCTTATAACTATTATTATTATCGCTATAACTGTTATTATTATTCTTATTACTATTACTATTATCCCTATTCCTCTTGTATTTATCCTTATAACGATTATTATTATCCTTATTATTATTATTATCGCTATAACTGTTACTATTATTCTTGTTACTATTATTATTATCCCTATTCCTCTTGTCTTTCTCCTTATAACTATTACTATTATCCTTATTATTATTATTATTATCGCGATAACTGTTATTATTATTCTTTTACTATTATTATTATCGCTATAACTGTTATTATTATTCTTATTACTATTGTTACTATCCGTATTACTCTTGTCTTTATCCATATAACTATTATTATTAATCCTTTTTACTATTATTATTATCGCTATTGCCCTTGTCTTTATCCATATAACTATTATTATTATCCTTATTACTATTATTATTATCGCTATAACTGTTATTATTATTCTTGTTACTATTATTATTATCCCTATTCCTCTTGTCTTTCTCCTTATAACTATTATTATTATCCTTATTATTATTATTATTATCGCTATAACTGTTATTATTAATCCTTTTTACTATTATTATTATCGCTATTGCCCTTGTCTTTATCCTTATAACTATTATTATTATCCTTAACACTATTATTATTATCGCTATAACTGTTATTATTATTCTTGTTACTATTATTATTATCCCTATTCCTCTTGTCTTTCTCCTTATAACTATTATTATTATCCTTATTATTATTATTATTATCGCTATAACTGTTATTATTATTCTTATTACTATTACTATTATCCCTATTCCTCTTGTCTATATCCTTATAACTATTATTATAATCCTTATTACTATTATTATTATCGCTATAACTGTTATTATTATTCTTGTTACTATTATTATTTTTCCTATTCCTTTTGTCTTCCTTCTTATAACTATTATTATTATCCTTATTATTATTATTATTATCGCTATAACTGTTATTATTATTCTTGTTACTATTATTATTATCGCTATAACTGTTATTATTATTCTTATTACTATTGTTACTATCCGTATTACTCTTGTCTTTATCCATATAACTATTATTATTAATCCTTTTTACTATTATTATTATCCCTATTCCTCTTGTCTATATCCTTATAACTATTATTATAATCCTTATTACTATTATTATTATCGCTATAACTGTTATTATTATTCTTGTTACTATTATTATTATCCCTATTCCTCTTGTCTTTCTCCTTATAACTATTATTATTTTCCTTATTATTATTATTATTATCGCTATAACTGTTAATATTATCCTTAATACTATTATTATTATCGCTATAACTGTTATTATTATGGTTATTCTATTGTTACTATCCCTATTACTCTTGTCTTTATCCTTATAACTATTATTATTATCCTTAACACTATTATTATTATCGCTATAACTGTTATTATTATTCTTGTTACTATTATTATTTCCCCTATTCCTCTTGTCTTTCTCCTTATAACTATTATTATTATTATTATTATCCTTATTATTATTATTATTATCGCTATAACTGTTATTATTATTATTATTAGTATTACTATTATCCCTATTCCTCTTGTCCTTAACCTTATAACTATTATTATTATCGCTATAACTGTTATTATTATTCTTATTACTATTACTATTATCCCTATTCCTCTTGTATTTATCCTTATAACGATTATTATTATCCTTATTATTATTATTATCGCTATAACTGTTACTATTATTCTTGTTACTATTATTATTATCCCTATTCCTCTTGTCTTTCTCCTTATAACTATTACTATTATCCTTATTATTATTATTATTATCGCTATAACTGTTATTATTAATCTTTTACTATTATTATTATCGCTATAACTGTTATTATTATTCTTATTACTATTGTTACTATCCGTATTACTCTTGTCTTTATCCATATAACTATTATTATTAATCCTTTTTACTATTATTATTATCGCTATTGCCCTTGTCTTTATCCATATAACTATTATTATTATCCTTATTACTATTATTATTATCGCTATAACTGTTATTATTATTCTTGTTACTATTATTATTATCGCTATAACTGTTGTTATTATTCTTGTTACTATTGTTATTATCCCTATTCCTCTTGTCTTTCTCCTTATACCTATTATTATTATCCTTATTATTATTATTATTATCGCTATAACTGTTATTATTATTCTTATTACTATTACTATTATCCCTATTCCTCTTGTCTTTATCCTTACAACTATTATTATTACCGCTATAACTGTTATTATTATTCTTGTTACTATTATTATTTTCCCTATTCCTTTTGTCTTTATCCTTATAACTATTATTATTATCCTTATTATTATTATTATTATCGCTATAACTATTATTATTATCCTTAATACTATTATTATTATCGCTATAACTGTTATTATTATGGTTATTCTATTGTTACTATCCCTATTACTCTTGCCTTTATCCTTATAACTATTATTGTTATCCTTAAAACTATTATTATTATCGCTATAACTGTTATTATTATTCTTGTTACTATTATTATTATCCCGATTCCTCTTGTCTTTCTCCTTATAACTATTATTATTATCCTTATTATTATTATTATTATCGCTATAACTGTTATTATTATTCTTATTACTATTACTATTATCCCTATTCCTCTTGTCTATATCCTTATAACTATTATTATTATCCTTATTACTATTATTATTATCGCTATAACTGTTATTATTATTCTTGTTACTATTATTACTCTCCGTATTACTCTTGCCTTTATCCTTAATACTATTATTATTACCGCTATAACTGTTATTATTATTCTTATTACTATTACTATTATCCCTATTCCTTTTGTATTTATCCTTATAACTATTATTATTATCCTTATTATTATTATTGTTATCGCTATAACTGTTATTATTATTCTTGTTACTATTATTATTATCGCTATAACTGTTGTTATTATTCTTGTTACTATTGTTATTATCCCTATTCCTCTTGTCTTTCTCCTTATACCTATTATTATTATCCTTATTATTATTATTATTATCGCTATAACTGTTATTATTATTCTTATTACTATTACAATTATCCCTATTCCTCTTGTCTTTATCCTTATAACTATTATTATTATCCTTATTATTATTATTATTATTATTATCGCTATAACTGTTATTATTATTCTTATTACTATTGTTAATATCCGTATTACTCTTGTCTTTATCCATATAACTATTATTATTTATCCTTTTTACTATTATTATTATCGCTACAACTGTTATTATTATTGTTATTACTATTATTATTATCGCTATTGCCCTTGTCTTTATCCTTATAACTATTATTATTATCCTTATTATTATTATTATTATCGCTATAACTGTTATTATTATTCTTATTACTATTACTATTATGCCTATTCCTCTTGTATTTATCCTTATAACTATTATTATTATCCTTATTATTATTATTATTATCGCTATAACTGTTATTATTATTCTTGTTACTATTATTATTATCGCTATAACTGTTGTTATTATTCTTGTTACTATTGTTATGATCCCTATTCCTCTTGTCTTTCTCCTTATACCTATTATTATTATCCTTATTATTATTATTATTATCGCTATAACTGTTATTATTATTCTTATTACTATTACTATTATCCCTATTCCTCTTGTATTTATCCTTATAACTATTATTATTATCCTTATTATTATTATTGTTATCGCTATAACTGTTATTATTATTCTTGTTACTATTATTATTATCGCTATAACTGTTGTTATTATTCTTGTTACTATTGTTATTATCCCTATTCCTCTTGTCTTTCTCCTTATACCTATTATTATTATCCTTATTATTATTATTATTATCGCTATAACTGTTATTATTATTCTTATTACTATTACTATTATCCCTATTCCTCTTGTCTTTATCCTTATAACTATTATTATTATTATTATTATTATCGCTATAACTGTTATTATTATCCTTATTACTATTATTATTATCGCTATAACTGTTATTATTATTCTTGTTACTATTATTACTGTCCGTATTACTCTTGCCTTTATCCTTAATACTATTATTATTACCGCTATAACTGTTATTATTATTCTTGTTACTATTATTATTATCCCTATTCCTCTTGTATTTATCCTTATAACTATTATTATTATCCTTATTATTATTATTGTTATCGCTATAACTGTTATTATTATTCTTGTTACTATTATTATTATCGCTATAACTGTTGTTATTATTCTTGTTACTATTGTTATTATCCCTATTCCTCTTGTCTTTCTCCTTATACCTATTATTATTATCCTTATTATTATTATTATTATCGCTATAACTGTTATTATTATTCTTATTACTATTACTATTATCCCTATTCCTCTTGTCTTTATCCTTATAACTATTATTATTATCCTTATTATTATTATTATTATTATTATCGCTATAACTGTTATTATTATTCTTGTTACTATTATTACTCTCCGTATTACTCTTGCCTTTATCCTTAATACTATTATTATTACCGCTATAACTGTTATTATTATTCTTGTTACTATTATTATTATCGCTATAACTGTTATTATTATTCTTATTACTATTGTTAATATCCGTATTACTCTTGTCTTTATCCATATAACTATTATTATTAATCCTTTTTACTATTATTATTATCGCTACGACTGTTATTATTATCGTTATTACTATTATTATTATCGCTATTGCCCTTGTCTTTATCCTTATAACTATTATTATTATCCTTATTATTATTATTATTATCGCTATAACTGTTATTATTATTCTTATTACTATTACTATTATCCCTATTCCTCTTGTATTTATCCTTATAACTATTATTATTATCCTTATTATTATTATTATTATCGCTATAACTGTTATTATTATTCTTGTTACTATTATTATTATCGCTATAACTGTTGTTATTATTCTTGTTACTATTGTTATTATCCCTATTCCTCTTGTCTTTCTCCTTATACCTATTATTATTATCCTTATTATTATTATTATTATCGCTATAACTGTTATTATTATTCTTGTTACTATTATTACTGTCCGTATTACTCTTGCCTTTATCCTTAATACTATTATTATTACCGCTATAACTGTTATTATTATTCTTGTTACTATTATTATTTTCCCTATTCCTTTTGTCTTCCTCCTTATAACTATTATTATTATCCTTATTATTATTATTATTATCGCTATAACTGTTACTATTATTCTTGTTACTATTATTACTGTCCGTATTACTCTTGCCTTTATCCTTAATACTATTATTATTACCGCTATAACTGTTATTATTATTCTTGTTACTATTATTATTATCCCTATTCCTCTTGTCTTTCTAATTATAACTATTATTATTATCCTTATTATTATTATTATTATCGCTATAACTGTTATTATTATCCTTAATAGCATTATTATTATCGCTATAACTGTTATTATTATGGTTATTCTATTGTTACTATCCCTATTACTCTTGCCTTTATCCTTATAACTATTATTATTATCCTTAACACAATTATTATTATCGCTGGAACTGTTATTATTATTCTTATTACTATTACTATTATCCCTATTCCTCTTGTCTATATCCTTATAACTATTATTATTATCCTTATTACTATTATTATTATCGCTATAACTGTTATTATTATTCTTGTTACTATTATTACTCTCCGTATTACTCTTGCCTTTATCCCTAATACTATTATTATTACCGCTATAACTGTTATTATTATTCATGTTACTATTATTATTATCGCTATAACTGTTATTATTATTCTTATTACTATTGTTACTATCCGTATTACTCTTGTCTTTATCCATATAACTATTATTATTAATCCTTTTTACTATTATTATTATCGCTACAACTGTTATTATTATTGTTATTATTATTATTATTATCGCTATTGCCCTTGTCTTTATCCTTATAACTATTATTATTATCCTTATTATTATTATTATTATCGCTATAACTGATATTATTATTCTTATTACTATTACTATTATCCCTATTCCTCTTGTATTTATCCTTATAACTATTATTATTATCCTTATTATTATTATTGTTATCGCTATAACTGTTATTATTATTCTTGTTACTATTATTATTATCGCTATAACTGTTGTTATTATTCTTGTTACTATTGTTATTATCCCTATTCCTCTTGTCTTTCTCCTTATACCTATTATTATTATCCTTATTATTATTATTATTATCGCTATAACTGTTATTATTATTCTTATTACTATTACTATTATCCCTATTCCTCTTGTCTTTATCCTTATAACTATTATTATTATCCTTATTATTATTATTATTATTATTATCGCTATAACTGTTATTATTATCCTTATTACTATTATTATTATCGCTATAACTGTTATTATTATTCTTGTTACTATTATTACTGTCCGTATTACTCTTGCCTTTATCCTTAATACTATTATTATTACCGCTATAACTGTTATTATTATTCTTGTTACTATTATTATTATCCCTATTCCTCTTGTCTTTCTCGTTATAACTATTATTATTATCCTTATTATTATTATTATTACCGCTATAACTGTTATTATTAGTCTTGTTACTATTATTATTATCCCTATTCCTCTTGTCTTTCTCCTTATAACTATTATTATTATCCTTATTATTATTATTATTATCGCTATAACTGTTATTATTATTCTTATTACTATTACTATTATCCCTATTCCTCTTGTCTATATCCTTATAACTATTATTATTATCCTTATTACTATTATTATTATCGCTATAACTGTTATTATTATTCTTATTACTATTACTATTATCCCTATTCCTCTTGTCTTTATCCTTATAACTATTATTATTATCCTTATTATTATTATTATTATTCGCTATAACTGTTATTATTATTCTTGTTACTATTATTATTATCGCTATAACTGTTGTTATTATTCTTGTTACTATTGTTATGATCCCTATTCCTCTTGTCTTTCTCCTTATACCTATTATTATTATCCTTATTATTATTATTATTATCGCTATAACTGTTATTATTATTATTATTAGTATTACTATTATCCCTATTCCTCTTGTCCTTAACCTTATAACTATTATTATTATCGCTATAACTGTTATTATTATTCTTATTACTATTACTATTATCCCTATTCCTCTTGTATTTATCCTTATAACGATTATTATTATCCTTATTATTATTATTATCGCTATAACTGTTACTATTATTCTTGTTACTATTATTATTATCCCTATTCCTCTTGTCTTTCTCCTTATAACTATTACTATTATCCTTATTATTATTATTATTATCGCTATAACTGTTATTATTAATCTTTTACTATTATTATTATCGCTATAACTGTTATTATTATTCTTATTACTATTGTTACTATCCGTATTACTCTTGTCTTTATCCATATAACTATTATTATTAATCCTTTTTACTATTATTATTATCGCTATTGCCCTTGTCTTTATCCATATAACTATTATTATTATCCTTATTACTATTATTATTATCGCTATAACTGTTATTATTATTCTTGTTACTATTATTATTATCGCTATAACTGTTGTTATTATTCTTGTTACTATTGTTATTATCCCTATTCCTCTTGTCTTTCTCCTTATACCTATTATTATTATCCTTATTATTATTATTATTATCGCTATAACTGTTATTATTATTCTTATTACTATTACTATTATCCCTATTCCTCTTGTCTTTATCCTTACAACTATTATTATTACCGCTATAACTGTTATTATTATTCTTGTTACTATTATTATTTTCCCTATTCCTTTTGTCTTTATCCTTATAACTATTATTATTATCCTTATTATTATTATTATTATCGCTATAACTATTATTATTATCCTTAATACTATTATTATTATCGCTATAACTGTTATTATTATGGTTATTCTATTGTTACTATCCCTATTACTCTTGCCTTTATCCTTATAACTATTATTGTTATCCTTAAAACTATTATTATTATCGCTATAACTGTTATTATTATTCTTGTTACTATTATTATTATCCCGATTCCTCTTGTCTTTCTCCTTATAACTATTATTATTATCCTTATTATTATTATTATTATCGCTATAACTGTTATTATTATTCTTATTACTATTACTATTATCCCTATTCCTCTTGTCTATATCCTTATAACTATTATTATTATCCTTATTACTATTATTATTATCGCTATAACTGTTATTATTATTCTTGTTACTATTATTACTCTCCGTATTACTCTTGCCTTTATCCTTAATACTATTATTATTACCGCTATAACTGTTATTATTATTCTTATTACTATTACTATTATCCCTATTCCTTTTGTATTTATCCTTATAACTATTATTATTATCCTTATTATTATTATTGTTATCGCTATAACTGTTATTATTATTCTTGTTACTATTATTATTATCGCTATAACTGTTGTTATTATTCTTGTTACTATTGTTATTATCCCTATTCCTCTTGTCTTTCTCCTTATACCTATTATTATTATCCTTATTATTATTATTATTATCGCTATAACTGTTATTATTATTCTTATTACTATTACAATTATCCCTATTCCTCTTGTCTTTATCCTTATAACTATTATTATTATCCTTATTATTATTATTATTATTATTATCGCTATAACTGTTATTATTATTCTTATTACTATTGTTAATATCCGTATTACTCTTGTCTTTATCCATATAACTATTATTATTTATCCTTTTTACTATTATTATTATCGCTACAACTGTTATTATTATTGTTATTACTATTATTATTATCGCTATTGCCCTTGTCTTTATCCTTATAACTATTATTATTATCCTTATTATTATTATTATTATCGCTATAACTGTTATTATTATTCTTATTACTATTACTATTATGCCTATTCCTCTTGTATTTATCCTTATAACTATTATTATTATCCTTATTATTATTATTATTATCGCTATAACTGTTATTATTATTCTTGTTACTATTATTATTATCGCTATAACTGTTGTTATTATTCTTGTTACTATTGTTATGATCCCTATTCCTCTTGTCTTTCTCCTTATACCTATTATTATTATCCTTATTATTATTATTATTATCGCTATAACTGTTATTATTATTCTTATTACTATTACTATTATCCCTATTCCTCTTGTATTTATCCTTATAACTATTATTATTATCCTTATTATTATTATTGTTATCGCTATAACTGTTATTATTATTCTTGTTACTATTATTATTATCGCTATAACTGTTGTTATTATTCTTGTTACTATTGTTATTATCCCTATTCCTCTTGTCTTTCTCCTTATACCTATTATTATTATCCTTATTATTATTATTATTATCGCTATAACTGTTATTATTATTCTTATTACTATTACTATTATCCCTATTCCTCTTGTCTTTATCCTTATAACTATTATTATTATTATTATTATTATCGCTATAACTGTTATTATTATCCTTATTACTATTATTATTATCGCTATAACTGTTATTATTATTCTTGTTACTATTATTACTGTCCGTATTACTCTTGCCTTTATCCTTAATACTATTATTATTACCGCTATAACTGTTATTATTATTCTTGTTACTATTATTATTATCCCTATTCCTCTTGTATTTATCCTTATAACTATTATTATTATCCTTATTATTATTATTGTTATCGCTATAACTGTTATTATTATTCTTGTTACTATTATTATTATCGCTATAACTGTTGTTATTATTCTTGTTACTATTGTTATTATCCCTATTCCTCTTGTCTTTCTCCTTATACCTATTATTATTATCCTTATTATTATTATTATTATCGCTATAACTGTTATTATTATTCTTATTACTATTACTATTATCCCTATTCCTCTTGTCTTTATCCTTATAACTATTATTATTATCCTTATTATTATTATTATTATTATTATCGCTATAACTGTTATTATTATTCTTGTTACTATTATTACTCTCCGTATTACTCTTGCCTTTATCCTTAATACTATTATTATTACCGCTATAACTGTTATTATTATTCTTGTTACTATTATTATTATCGCTATAACTGTTATTATTATTCTTATTACTATTGTTAATATCCGTATTACTCTTGTCTTTATCCATATAACTATTATTATTAATCCTTTTTACTATTATTATTATCGCTACGACTGTTATTATTATCGTTATTACTATTATTATTATCGCTATTGCCCTTGTCTTTATCCTTATAACTATTATTATTATCCTTATTATTATTATTATTATCGCTATAACTGTTATTATTATTCTTATTACTATTACTATTATCCCTATTCCTCTTGTATTTATCCTTATAACTATTATTATTATCCTTATTATTATTATTATTATCGCTATAACTGTTATTATTATTCTTGTTACTATTATTATTATCGCTATAACTGTTGTTATTATTCTTGTTACTATTGTTATTATCCCTATTCCTCTTGTCTTTCTCCTTATACCTATTATTATTATCCTTATTATTATTATTATTATCGCTATAACTGTTATTATTATTCTTGTTACTATTATTACTGTCCGTATTACTCTTGCCTTTATCCTTAATACTATTATTATTACCGCTATAACTGTTATTATTATTCTTGTTACTATTATTATTTTCCCTATTCCTTTTGTCTTCCTCCTTATAACTATTATTATTATCCTTATTATTATTATTATTATCGCTATAACTGTTACTATTATTCTTGTTACTATTATTACTGTCCGTATTACTCTTGCCTTTATCCTTAATACTATTATTATTACCGCTATAACTGTTATTATTATTCTTGTTACTATTATTATTATCCCTATTCCTCTTGTCTTTCTAATTATAACTATTATTATTATCCTTATTATTATTATTATTATCGCTATAACTGTTATTATTATCCTTAATAGCATTATTATTATCGCTATAACTGTTATTATTATGGTTATTCTATTGTTACTATCCCTATTACTCTTGCCTTTATCCTTATAACTATTATTATTATCCTTAACACAATTATTATTATCGCTGGAACTGTTATTATTATTCTTATTACTATTACTATTATCCCTATTCCTCTTGTCTATATCCTTATAACTATTATTATTATCCTTATTACTATTATTATTATCGCTATAACTGTTATTATTATTCTTGTTACTATTATTACTCTCCGTATTACTCTTGCCTTTATCCCTAATACTATTATTATTACCGCTATAACTGTTATTATTATTCATGTTACTATTATTATTATCGCTATAACTGTTATTATTATTCTTATTACTATTGTTACTATCCGTATTACTCTTGTCTTTATCCATATAACTATTATTATTAATCCTTTTTACTATTATTATTATCGCTACAACTGTTATTATTATTGTTATTATTATTATTATTATCGCTATTGCCCTTGTCTTTATCCTTATAACTATTATTATTATCCTTATTATTATTATTATTATCGCTATAACTGATATTATTATTCTTATTACTATTACTATTATCCCTATTCCTCTTGTATTTATCCTTATAACTATTATTATTATCCTTATTATTATTATTGTTATCGCTATAACTGTTATTATTATTCTTGTTACTATTATTATTATCGCTATAACTGTTGTTATTATTCTTGTTACTATTGTTATTATCCCTATTCCTCTTGTCTTTCTCCTTATACCTATTATTATTATCCTTATTATTATTATTATTATCGCTATAACTGTTATTATTATTCTTATTACTATTACTATTATCCCTATTCCTCTTGTCTTTATCCTTATAACTATTATTATTATCCTTATTATTATTATTATTATTATTATCGCTATAACTGTTATTATTATCCTTATTACTATTATTATTATCGCTATAACTGTTATTATTATTCTTGTTACTATTATTACTGTCCGTATTACTCTTGCCTTTATCCTTAATACTATTATTATTACCGCTATAACTGTTATTATTATTCTTGTTACTATTATTATTATCCCTATTCCTCTTGTCTTTCTCGTTATAACTATTATTATTATCCTTATTATTATTATTATTACCGCTATAACTGTTATTATTAGTCTTGTTACTATTATTATTATCCCTATTCCTCTTGTCTTTCTCCTTATAACTATTATTATTATCCTTATTATTATTATTATTATCGCTATAACTGTTATTATTATTCTTATTACTATTACTATTATCCCTATTCCTCTTGTCTATATCCTTATAACTATTATTATTATCCTTATTACTATTATTATTATCGCTATAACTGTTATTATTATTCTTATTACTATTACTATTATCCCTATTCCTCTTGTCTTTATCCTTATAACTATTATTATTATCCTTATTATTATTATTATTATTCGCTATAACTGTTATTATTATTCTTGTTACTATTATTATTATCGCTATAACTGTTGTTATTATTCTTGTTACTATTGTTATGATCCCTATTCCTCTTGTCTTTCTCCTTATACCTATTATTATTATCCTTATTATTATTATTATTATCGCTATAACTGTTATTATTATTCTTATTACTATTACTATTATCCCTATTCCTCTTGTATTTATCCTTATAACTATTATTATTATCCTTTTTATTATTATTGTTATCGCTATAACTGTTATTATTATTCTTGTTACTATTATTATTATCGCTATAACTGTTGTTATTATTCTTGTTACTATTGTTATTATCCCTATTCCTCCTGTCTTTCTCCTTATACCTATTATTATTATCCTTATTATTATTATTATTATCGCTATAACTGTTATTATTATTCTTATTACTATTACTATTATCCCTATTCCTCTTGTCTTTATCCTTATAACTATTATTATTATCCTTATTATTATTATTATTATTATTATCGCTATAACTGTTATTATTATCCTTATTACTATTATTATTATCGCTATAACTGTTATTATTATTCTTGTTACTATTATTACTGTCCGTATTACTCTTGCCTTTATCCTTAATACTATTATTATTACCGCGATAACTGTTATTATTATTCTTGTTACTATTATTATTATCCCTATTCCTCTTGTATTTATCCTTATAACTATTATTATTATCCTCATTATTATTATTATTGTTATCGCTATAACTGTTATTATTATTCTTGTTACTATTATTATTATCGCT
Organism: Megachile ligniseca; assembly: GCA_945859555.1. NCBI lineage: Eukaryota > Metazoa > Arthropoda > Insecta > Hymenoptera > Megachilidae > Megachile > Megachile ligniseca. Next base: position 18,445 of record CAMAOC010000427.1, read on the forward strand.
ATAACTGTTGTTATTATTCTTGTTACTATTGTTATTATCCCTATTCCTCTTGTCTTTCTCCTTATACCTATTATTATTATCCTTATTATTATTATTATTATCGCTATAACTGTTATTATTATTCTTATTACTATTACTATTATCCCTATTCCTCTTGTCTTTATCCTTATAACTATTATTATTATCCTTATTATTATTATTATTATTATTATCGCTATAACTGTTATTATTATCCTTATTACTATTATTATTATCGCTATAACTGTTATTATTATTCTTGTTACTATTATTACTGTCCGTATTACTCTTGCCTTTATCCTTAATACTATTATTATTACCGCTATAACTGTTATTATTATTCTTGTTACTATTATTATTATCCCTATTCCTCTTGTCTTTCTCGTTATAACTATTATTTTTATCCTTATTATTATTATTATTACCGCTATAACTGTTATTATTAGTCTTGTTACTATTATTATTATCCCTATTCCTCTTGTCTTTCTCCTTATAACTATTATTATTATCCTTATTATTATTATTATTATCGCTATAACTGTTAATATTATTCTTATTACTATTACTATTATCCCTATTCCTCTTGTCTATATCCTTATAACTATTATTATTATCCTTATTACTATTATTATTATCGCTATAACTGTTATTATTATTCTTGTTACTATTATTACTCTCCGTATTACTCTTGCCTTTATCCTTAATACTATTATTATTACCGCTATAACTGTTATTATTATTCTTGTTACTATTATTATTATCGCTATAACTGTTATTATTATTCTTATTACTATTGTTAATATCCGTATTACTCTTGTCTTTATCCATATAACTATTATTATTAATCCTTTTTACTATTATTATTATCGCTACGACTGTTATTATTATCGTTATTACTATTATTATTATCGCTATTGCCCTTGTCTTTATCCTTATAACTATTATTATTATCCTTATTATTATTATTATTATCGCTATAACAGTTATTATTATTCTTATTACTATTACTATTATCCCTATTCCTCTTGTATTTATCCTTATAACTATTATTATTATCCTTATTATTATTATTATTATCGCTATAACTGTTATTATTATTCTTGTTCTTATTATTATTATCGCTATAACTGTTGTTATTATTCTTGTTACTATTGTTATTATCCCTATTCCTCTTGTCTTTCTCCTTATAACTATTATTATTATCCTTATTATTATTATTATTATTATTATCGCTATAACTGTTATTATTATCCTTATTACTCTTATTATTATCGCTATAACTGTTATTATTATTCTTGTTACTATTATTATTGTCCGTATTACTCATGCCTTTATCCTTAATACTATTATTATTACCGCTGTAACTGTTATTATTATTCTTGTTACTATTATTATTATCCCTATTCCTCTTGTCTTTCTAATTATAACTATTATTATTATCCTTATTATTATTATTATTATCGCTATAACTGTTACTATTATTCTTGTTACTATTATTACTGTCCGTATTACTCTTGCCTTTATCCTTAATACTATTATTATTACCGCTGTAACTGTTATTATTATTCTTGTTACTATTATTATTATCCCTATTCCTCTTGTCTTTCTAATTATAACTATTATTATTATCCTTATTATTATTATTATTATCGCTATAACTGTTATTATTATGGTTATTCTATTGTTACTATCCCTATTACTCTTGTCTTTATCCTTATAACTATTATTATTTTCCTTAACACTATTATTATTATCGCTACAACTGTTATTATTATTCTTGTTACTATTATTATTATCCCTATTCCTCTTGTCTTTCTCGTTATAACTATTATTTTTATCCTTATTATTATTATTATTACCGCTATAACTGTTATTATTAGTCTTGTTACTATTATTATTATCCCTATTCCTCTTGTCTTTCTCCTTATAACTATTATTATTATCCTTATTATTATTATTATTATCGCTATAACTGTTATTATTATTCTTATTACTATTACTATTATCCCTATTCCTCTTGTCTATATCCTTATAACTATTATTATAATCCTTATTACTATTATTATTATCGCTATAACTGTTATTATTATTCTTGTTACTATTATTATTATTCCTATTCCTTTTGTCTTCCTTCTTATAACTATTATTATTATCCTTATTATTATTATTATTATCGCTATAACTGTTGATATTATTATTGTTACTATTATTATTATCCCTATTCCTCTTGTCTTTCTCCTTATAACTATTATTATTTTCCTTATTATTATTATTATTATCGCTATAACTGTTAATATTATCCTTAATACTATTATTATTATCGCTATAACTGTTATTATTATTCTTGTTACTATTATTATTATCCCTATTCCTCTTGTCTTTCTCCTTATAACTATTATTATTATTATTATTATCCTTATTATTATTATTATTATCGCTATAACTGTTATTATTATTATTATTAGTATTACTATTATCCCTATTCCTCTTGTCCTTAACCTTATAACTATTATTATTATCGCTATAACTGTTATTATTATTCTTATTACTATTACTATTATCCCTATTCCTCTTGTATTTATCCTTATAACGATTATTATTATCCTTATTATTATTATTATCGCTATAACTGTTACTATTATTCTTGTTACTATTATTATTATCCCTATTCCTCTTGTCTTTCTCCTTATAACTATTACTATTATCCTTATTATTATTATTATTATCGCGATAACTGTTATTATTATTCTTTTACTATTATTATTATCGCTATAACTGTTATTATTATTCTTATTACTATTGTTACTATCCGTATTACTCTTGTCTTTATCCATATAACTATTATTATTAATCCTTTTTACTATTATTATTATCGCTATTGCCCTTGTCTTTATCCATATAACTATTATTATTATCCTTATTACTATTATTATTATCGCTATAACTGTTATTATTATTCTTGTTACTATTATTATTATCCCTATTCCTCTTGTCTTTCTCCTTATAACTATTATTATTATCCTTATTATTATTATTATTATCGCTATAACTGTTATTATTAATCCTTTTTACTATTATTATTATCGCTATTGCCCTTGTCTTTATCCTTATAACTATTATTATTATCCTTAACACTATTATTATTATCGCTATAACTGTTATTATTATTCTTGTTACTATTATTATTATCCCTATTCCTCTTGTCTTTCTCCTTATAACTATTATTATTATCCTTATTATTATTATTATTATCGCTATAACTGTTATTATTATTCTTATTACTATTACTATTATCCCTATTCCTCTTGTCTATATCCTTATAACTATTATTATAATCCTTATTACTATTATTATTATCGCTATAACTGTTATTATTATTCTTGTTACTATTATTATTTTTCCTATTCCTTTTGTCTTCCTTCTTATAACTATTATTATTATCCTTATTATTATTATTATTATCGCTATAACTGTTATTATTATTCTTGTTACTATTATTATTATCGCTATAACTGTTATTATTATTCTTATTACTATTGTTACTATCCGTATTACTCTTGTCTTTATCCATATAACTATTATTATTAATCCTTTTTACTATTATTATTATCCCTATTCCTCTTGTCTATATCCTTATAACTATTATTATAATCCTTATTACTATTATTATTATCGCTATAACTGTTATTATTATTCTTGTTACTATTATTATTATCCCTATTCCTCTTGTCTTTCTCCTTATAACTATTATTATTATTATTATTATCCTTATTATTATTATTATTATCGCTATAACTGTTATTATTATTATTATTAGTATTACTATTATCCCTATTCCTCTTGTCCTTAACCTTATAACTATTATTATTATCGCTATAACTGTTATTATTATTCTTATTACTATTACTATTATCCCTATTCCTCTTGTATTTATCCTTATAACGATTATTATTATCCTTATTATTATTATTATCGCTATAACTGTTACTATTATTCTTGTTACTATTATTATTATCCCTATTCCTCTTGTCTTTCTCCTTATAACTATTACTATTATCCTTATTATTATTATTATTATCGCTATAACTGTTATTATTAATCTTTTACTATTATTATTATCGCTATAACTGTTATTATTATTCTTATTACTATTGTTACTATCCGTATTACTCTTGTCTTTATCCATATAACTATTATTATTAATCCTTTTTACTATTATTATTATCGCTATTGCCCTTGTCTTTATCCATATAACTATTATTATTATCCTTATTACTATTATTATTATCGCTATAACTGTTATTATTATTCTTGTTACTATTATTATTATCCCTATTCCTCTTGTCTTTCTCCTTATAACTATTATTATTATCCTTATTATTATTATTATTATCGCTATAACTGTTATTATTAATCCTTTTTACTATTATTATTATCGCTATTGCCCTTGTCTTTATCCTTATAACTATTATTATTATCCTTAACACTATTATTATTATCGCTATAACTGTTATTATTATTCTTGTTACTATTATTATTATCCCTATTCCTCTTGTCTTTCTCCTTATAACTATTATTATTATCCTTATTATTATTATTATTATCGCTATAACTGTTATTATTATTCTTATTACTATTACTATTATCCCTATTCCTCTTGTCTATATCCTTATAACTATTATTATAATCCTTATTACTATTATTATTATCGCTATAACTGTTATTATTATTCTTGTTACTATTATTATTTTTCCTATTCCTTTTGTCTTCCTTCTTATAACTATTATTATTATCCTTATTATTATTATTATTATCGCTATAACTGTTATTATTATTCTTGTTACTATTATTATTATCGCTATAACTGTTATTATTATTCTTATTACTATTGTTACTATCCGTATTACTCTTGTCTTTATCCATATAACTATTATTATTAATCCTTTTTACTATTATTATTATCCCTATTCCTCTTGTCTATATCCTTATAACTATTATTATTATCCCTATTCCTCTTGTCTATATCCTTATAACTATTATTATAATCCTTATTACTATTATTATTATCGCTATAACTGTTATTATTATTCTTGTTACTATTATTATTATCCCTATTCCTCTTGTCTTTCTCCTTATAACTATTATTATTTTCCTTATTATTATTATTATTATCGCTATAACTGTTAATATTATCCTTAATACTATTATTATTATCGCTATAACTGTTATTATTATGGTTATTCTATTGTTACTATCCCTATTACTCTTGTCTTTATCCTTATAACTATTATTATTATCCTTAACACTATTATTATTATCGCTATAACTGTTATTATTATTCTTGTTACTATTATTATTATCCCTATTCCTCTTGTCTTTCTCCTTATAACTATTATTATTTTCCTTATTATTATTATTATCGCTATAACTGTTATTATTATTCTTATTACTATTACTATTATCCCTATTCCTCTTGTATTTATCCTTATAACTATTATTATTATCCTTATTATTATTATTATAGCTATATCTGTTATTATTATTCTTGTTACTATTATTATTATCCCTATTCCTCTTGTCTTTCTCCTTATAACTATTATTATTATCCTTATTATTATTATTATTATCGCTATAACTGTTATTATTATTCTTATTACTATTACTATTATCCCTATTCCTCTTGTCTATATCCTTATAACTATTATTATTATCCTTATTACTATTATTATTATCGCTATAACTGTTATTATTATTCTTGTTACTATTATTACTGTCTGTATTACTATTGCCTTTATCCTTAATACTATTATTATTACCGCTATAACTGTTATTATTATTCTTGTTACTATTATTATTATCCCTATTTCTTTTGTCTTCCTCCTTATAACTATTATTATTATCCTTATTATTATTATTATTATCGCTATAACTGTTATTATTATTATTATTAGTATTACTATTATCCCTATTCCTCTTGTCCTTAACCTTATAACTATTATTATTATCGCTATAACTGTTATTATTATTCTTATTACTATTACTATTATCCCTATTCCTCTTGTATTTATCCTTATACCTATTATTATTATCCTTATTATTATTATTATTATCGCTATAACTGTTACTATTATTATTATCCCTATTCCTCTTCTCTTTCTCCTTATAACTATTACTATTATCCTTATTATTATGATTATTATCGCTATAACTGTTATTATTATTCTTGTTACTATTATTATTATCGCTATAACTGTTATTATTATTCTTATTACTATTGTTACTATCCGTATTACTCTTGTCTTTATCCATATAACTATTATTATTAATCCTTTTTACTATTATTATTATCCCTATTCCTCTTGTCTATATCCTTATAACTATTATTATAATCCTTATTACTATTATTATAATCGCTATAACTGTTAATATTATCCTTAATACTATTATTATTATTGCTATAACTGTTATTATTATGGTTATTCTATTGTTACTATCCCTATTACTCTTGTCTTTATCCCTATAACTATTATTATTATCGCTATAACTGTTATTATTATTCTTGTTACTATTATTATTATCGCTATAACTGTTATTATTATTCTTATTACTATTGTTACTATCCGTATTACTCTTGTCTTTATCCATATAACTATTATTATTAATCCTTTTTACTATTATTATTATCGCTATTGCCCTTGTCTTTATCCATATAACTATTATTATTATCCTTATTACTATTATTATTATAGCTATAACTGTTATTATTATTCTTGTTACTATTATTATTATCCCTATTCCTCTTGTCTTTCTCCTTATAACTATTATTATTATCCTTATTATTATTATTATTATCGCTATAACTGTTATTATTATTCTTATTACTATTACTATTATCCCTATTCCTCTTGTCTATATCCTTATAACTATTATTATTATCCTTATTACTATTATTATTATCGCTATAACTGTTATTATTATTCTTGTTACTATTATTACTGTCTGTATTACTATTGCCTTTATCCTTAATACTATTATTATTACCGCTATAACTGTTATTATTATTCTTGTTACTATTATTATTATCCCTATTTCTTTTGTCTTCCTCCTTATAACTATTATTATTATCCTTATTATTATTATTATTATCGCTATAACTGTTATTATTATTATTATTAGTATTACTATTATCCCTATTCCTCTTGTCCTTAACCTTATAACTATTATTATTATCGCTATAACTGTTATTATTATTCTTATTACTATTACTATTATCCCTATTCCTCTTGTATTTATCCTTATAACTATTATTATTATCCTTATTATTATTATTATTATCGCTATAACTGTTACTATTATTATTATCCCTATTCCTCTTCTCTTTCTCCTTATAACTATTACTATTATCCTTATTATTATTATTATTATCGCTATAACTGTTACTATTATTCTTGTTACTATTATTATTATCGCTATAACTGTTATTATTATTCTTATTACTATTGTTACTATCCGTATTACTCTTGTCTTTATCCATATAACTATTATTATTAATCCTTTTTACTATTATTATTATCCCTATTCCTCTTGTCTATATCCTTATAACTATTATTATAATCCTTATTACTATTATTATTATCGCTATAACTGTTAATATTATCCTTAATACTATTATTATTATTGCTATAACTGTTATTATTATGGTTATTCTATTGTTACTATCCCTATTACTCTTGTCTTTATCCTTATAACTATTATTATTATCCTTAACACTATTATTATTATCGCTATAACTGTTATTATTATTCTTGTTACTATTATTATTATCCCTATTCCTCTTGTCTTTCTCCTTATAACTATTATTATTATCCTTATTATTATTATTATTATCGCTATAACTGTTATTATTATCCTTAATACTATTATTATTATCGCTATAACTGTTATTATTATGGTTATTCTATTGTTTCTATCCCTATTACTCTTGTCTTTATCCTTATAACTATTATTATTATCCTTAACACTATTATTATTATCGCTATAACTGTTATTATTATTCTTGTTACTATTATTATTATCCCTATTCCTCTTGTCTTTCTCCTTATAACTATTATTATTATCCTTATTATTATTATTATTATCGCTATAACTGTTATTATTATTCTTATTACTATTACTATTATCCCTATTCCTCTTGTCTATTTCCTTATAACTATTATTATTATCCTTATTACTATTATTATTATCGCTATAACTGTTATTATTATGGTTATTCTATTGTTACTATCGATATTACTCTTGTCTTTATCCTTATAACTATTATTATTATCCTTATTATTATTATTATTATCGCTATAACTGTTATTATTATTCTTATTACTATTACTATTATCCCTATTCCTCTTGTCTATATCCTTATAACTATTATTATTATCCTTATTACTATTATTATTATCGCTATAACTGTTATTATTATTCTTGTTACTATTATTACTGTCCGTATTACTATTGCCTTTATCCTTAATACTATTATTATTATCGCTATAACTGTTATTATTATTCTTGTTACTATTATTATTATCCCTATTTCTTTTGTCTTCCTCCTTATAACTATTATTATTATCCATATTATTATTATTATTATCGCTATAACTGTTATTATTATTATTATTAGTATTACTATTATCCCTATTCCTCTTGTCCTTAACCTTATAACTATTATTATTATCGCTATAACTGTTATTATTATTCTTATTACTATTACTATTATCCCTATTCCTCTTGTATTTATCCTTATAACTATTATTATTATCCTTATTATTATTATTATTATCGCTATAACTGTTACTATTATTCTTGTTACTATTATTATTATCCCTATTCCTCTTCTCTTTCTCCTTATAACTATTACTATTATCCTTATTATTATTATTATTATCGCTATAACTGTTATTATTATTCTTGTTACTATTATTATTATCGCTATAACTGTTATTATTATTCTTATTACTATTGTTACTATCCGTATTACTCTTGTCTTTATCCATATAACTATTATTATTAATCCTTTTTACTATTATTATTATCCCTATTCCTCTTGTCTTTCTCCTTATAACTATTATTATTATCCTTATTATTATTATTATTATCGCTATAACTGTTATTATTATTCGTATTACTATTACTATAATCCCTATTCCTCTTGTCTATATCCTTATAACTATTATTATTATCCTTATTACTATTATTATTATCGCTATAACTGTTATTATTATTCTTGTTACTATTATTACTGTCCTTATTACTATTGCCTTTATCCTTAATACTATTATTATTACCGCTATAACTGTTATTATTATTCTTGTTACTATTATTATTATCCCTATTCCTCTTGTCTTTCTCCTTATAACTATTACTATTATCCTTATTACTATTATTATTATCGCTATTGCCCTTGTCTTTATCCATATAACTATTATTATTATCCTTATTACTATTATTATTATCGCTATAACTGTTATTATTATGGTTATTCTATTGTTACTATCGATATTACTCTTGTCTTTATCCTTATAACTATTATTATTATCCTTATTACTATAATTGTTATCGCTATAACTGTTATTATTATCCTTAATACTATTATTATTATCGCTATAACTGTTATTATTATGGTTATTCGATTGTTACTATCCCTATTACTCTTGTCTTTATCCTTATAACTATTATTATTATCGCTAATAACTGTTATTATTATTCTTGTTACTATTATTATTATCCCTATTCCTCTTGTCTTTATCCTTATAACTATTATTATTATCGCTATAACTGTTATTATTATTCTTATTACTATTACTATTATCCCTATTCCTCTTGTCTTTCTCCTTATAACTATTATTATTATCCTTATTATTATTATTATTATCGCTATAACTGTTATTATTATTCTTATTACTATTACTATTATCCCTATTCCTCTTGTCTATATCGTTATAACTATTATTATTATCCTTATTATTATTATTATTATCGCTATAACTGTTATTATTATTCTTGTTACTATTATTATTATCGCTATAACTGTTATTATTATGGTTATTCTATTGTTACTATCCCTATTACTCTTGTCTTTATCCTTATAACTATTATTATTATCGCTAATAACTGTTATTATTATTCTTGTTACTATTATTATTATCCCTATTCCTCTTGTCTTTATCCTTATAACTATTATTATTATCGCTATAACTGTTATTATTATTCTTATTACTATTACTATTATCCCTATTCCTCTTGTCTTTCTCCTTATAACTATTATTATTATCCTTATTATTATTATAATTATCGCTATAACTGTTATTATTATTCTTATTACTATTACTATTATCCCTATTCCTCTTGTCTATATCGTTATAACTATTATTATTATCCTTATTATTATTATTAATATCGCTATAACTGTTATTATTATTCTTGTTACTATTATTATTATCGCTATAACTGTTATTATTATTCTTATTACTATTGTTACTATCCGTATTACTCTTGTCTTTATCCATATAACTATTATTATTAATCCTTTTTACTATTATTATTATCGCTATTGCCCTTGTCTTTATCCATATAACTATTATTATTATCCTTATTACTATTATTATTATCGCTATAACTGTTATTATTATTCTTGTTACTATTATTATTATCCCTATTCCTCTTGTCTTTCTCCTTATAACTATTATTATTATCCTTATTATTATTATTATTATCGCTATAACTGTTATTATTATTCTTGTTACTATTATTATTATCCCTATTCCTTTTGTCTTCCTTCTTATAACTATTATTATTATCCTTATTATTATTATTATTATCGCTATAACTGTTGTTATTATTATTGTTACTATTATTATTATCCCTATTCCTCTTGTCTTTATCCTTATAACTATTATTATTATACTTATTATTATTATTATTATTATCGCTATAACTGTTAATATTATCCTTAATACTATTATTATTATCGCTATAACTGTTATTATTATGGTTATTCTATTGTTATTATCCCTATTACTCTTGTCTTTATCCTTATAACTATTATTATTATCCTTAACACTATTATTATTATCGCTATAACTGTTATTATTATTCTTGTTACTATTATTATTATCCCTATTCATCTTGTCTTTCTCCTTATAACTATTATTATTATCCTTATTATTATTATTATTATCGCTATAACTGTTATTATTATCCTTAATACTATTATTATTATCGCTATAACTGTTATTATTATGGTTATTCTATTGTTACTATCCCTATTACTCTTGTCTTTATCCTTATAACTATTATTATTATCGCTAATAACTGTTATTATTATTCTTGTTACTATTATTATTATCCCTATTCCTCTTGTCTTTATCCTTATAACTATTATTATTATCGCTATAACTGTTATTATTATTCTTATTACTATTACTATTATCCCTATTCCTCTTGTCTTTCTCCTTATAACTATTATTATTATCCTTATTATTATTATTATTATCGCTATAACTGTTATTATTATTCTTATTACTATTACTATTATCCCTATTCCTCCTGTCTATATCCTTATAACTATTATTATAATCCTTATTACTATTATTATTATCGCTATAACTGTTATTATTATTCTTGTTACTATTATTATTATTCCTATTCCTTTTGTCTTCCTTCTTATAACTATTATTATTATCCTTATTATTATTATTATTATCGCTATAACTGTTATTATTATTCTTGTTACTATTATTATTATTCCTATTCCTTTTGTCTTCCTTCTTATAACTATTATTATTATCCTTATTATTATTATTATTATCGCTATAACTGTTGTTATTATTATTGTTACTATTATTATTATCCCTATTCCTCTTGTCTTTATCCTTATAACTATTATTATTATCCTTATTATTATTATTATTATCGCTATAACTGTTAATATTATCCTTAATACTATTATTATTATCGCTATAACTGTTATTATTATGGTTATTCTATTGTTATTATCCCTATTACTCTTGTCTTTATCCTTATAACTATTATTATTATCCTTAACACTATTATTATTATCGCTATAACTGTTATTATTATTCTTGTTACTGTTATTATTATCCCTATTCATCTTGTCTTTCTCCTTATAACTATTATTATTATCCTTATTATTATTATTATTATCGCTATAACTGTTATTATTATCCTTAATACTATTATTATTATCGCTATAACTGTTATTATTATGGTTATTCTATTGTTACTATCCCTATTACTCTTGTCTTTATCCTTATAACTATTATTGTTATCCTTAACACTATTATTATTATCGCTATAACTGTTATTATTATTCTTGTTACTATTATTATTATCCCTATTCCTCTTGTCTTTCTCCTTATAACTATTATTATTATCCTTATTATTATTATTATTATCGCTATAACTGTTATTATTATTCTTATTACTATTACTATTATCCCTATTCCTCTTGTCTATATCCTTATAACTATTATTATTATCCTTATTACTATTATTATTATCGCTATAACTGTTATTATTATTCTTGTTACTATTATTACTCTCCGTATTACTCTTGCCTTTATCCTTAATACTATTATTATTACCGCTATAACTGTTATTATTATTCTTGTTACTATTATTATTATCGCTATAACTGTTATTATTATTCATATTACTATTGTTAATATCCGTATTACTCTTGTCTTTATCCATATAACTATTATTATTAATCCTTTTTACTATTATTATTATCGCTACAACTGTTATTATTATGGTTATTCTATTGTTACTATCCCTATTACTCTTGTCTTTATCCTTATAACTATTATTATTATCCTTAACACTATTATTATTATCGCTATAACTGTTATTATTATTCTTGTTACTATTATTATTATCCCTATTCCTCTTGTCTTTCTCCTTATAACTATTATTATTATCCTTATTATTATTATTATTATCGCTATAACTGTTATTATTATTCTTATTACTATTACTATTATCCCTATTCCTCTTGTCTATATCCTTATAACTATTATTATTATCCTTATTACTATTATTATTATCCTTATTATTATTATTATTATCGCTATAACTGTTATTATTATTATTATTAGTATTACTATTATCCCTATTCCTCTTGTCCTTAACCTTATAACTATTATTATTATCGCTATAACTGTTATTATTATTCTTATTACTATTACTATTATCCCTATTCCTCTTGTATTTATCCTTATAACTATTATTATTATCCTTATTATTATTATTATTATCGCTATAACTGTTACTATTATTCTTGTTACTATTATTATTATCCCTATTCCTCTTGTCTTTCTCCTTATAACTATTCCTATTATCCTTATTATTATTATTATTATCGCTATAACTGTTATTATTATTCTTGTTACTATTATTATTATCGCTATAACTGTTATTATTATTCTTGTTACTATTATTACTCTCCGTATTACTCTTGCCTTTATCCTTAATACTATTATTATTACCGCTATAACTGTTATTATTATTCTTATTACTATTACTATTATCCCTATTCCTCTTGTATTTATCCTTATAACTATTATTATTATCCTTATTATTATTATTATTATCGCTTTAACTGTTACTATTATTCTTGTTACGATTATTATTATCCCTATTCCTCTTGTCTTTCTCCTTATAACTATTACTATTATCCTTATTATTATTATTCTTATCGCTATAACTGTTATTATTATTCTTGTTACTATTATTATTATCGCTATAACTGTTATTATTATTCTTATTACTATTGTTACTATCCGTATTACTCTTGTCTTTATCCATATAACTATTATTATTAATCCTTTTTACTATTATTATTATCCCTATTCCTCTTGTCTATATCCTTATAACTATTATTATAATCCTTATTACTATTATTATTATCGCTATAACTGTTATTATTATTCTTTTTACTATTATTATTATTCCTATTCCTTTTGTCTTCCTTCTTATAACTATTATTATTATCCTTATTATTATTATTATTATCGCTATAACTGTTATTATTATTCTTGTTACTATTATTATTATTCCTATTCCTTTTGTCTTCCTTCTTATAACTATTATTATTATCCTTATTATTATTATTATTATCGCTATAACTGTTAATATTATCCTTAATACTATTATTATTATCGCTATAACTGTTATTATTATGGTTATTCTATTGTTATTATCCCTATTACTCTTGTCTTTATCCTTATAACTATTATTATTATCCTTAACACTATTATTATTATCGCTATAACTGTTATTATTATTCTTGTTACTATTATTATTATCCCTATTCATCTTGTCTTTCTCCTTATAACTATTATTATTATCCTTATTATTATTATTATTATCGCTATAACTGTTATTATTATCCTTAATACTATTATTATTATCGCTATAACTGTTATTATTATGGTTATTCTATTGTTACTATCCCTATTACTCTTGTCTTTATCCTTATAACTATTATTGTTATCCTTAACACTATTATTATTATCGCTATAACTGTTATTATTATTCTTATTACTATTACTATTATCGCTATAACTGTTATTATTATTCTTGTTACTATTATTACTCTCCGTATTACTCTTGCCTTTATCCTTAATACTATTATTATTACCGCTATAACTGTTATTATTATTCTTGTTACTATTATTATTATCGCTAAAACTGTTATTATTATTCATATTACTATTGTTAATATCCGTATTACTCTTGTCTTTATCCATATAACTATTATTATTAATCCTTTTTACTATTATTATTATCGCTACAACTGTTATTATTATGGTTATTCTATTGTTACTATCCCTATTACTCTTGTCTTTATCCTTATAACTATTATTATTATCCTTAACACTATTATTATTATCGCTATAACTGTTATTATTATTCTTGTTACTATTATTATTATCCCTATTCCTCTTGTCTTTCTCCTTATAACTATTATTATTATCCTTATTATTATTATTATTATCGCTATAACTGTTACTATCATTCTTGTTACTATTATTATTATCGCTATAACTGTTATTATTATGTTTATTCTATTGTTACTATCGATATTACTCTTGTCTTTATCCTTATAACTATTATTATTATCCTTAACACTATTATTATTATCGCTATAACTGTTATTATTATTCTTAGTACTATTACTATTATCCCTATTCCTCTTGTCTATATCCTTATAACTATTATTATTATCCTTATTACTATTATTATTATCGCTATAACTGTTATTATTATTCTTGTTACTATTATTACTGTCCGTATTACTATTGCCTTTATCCTTAATACTATTATTATTACCGCTATAACTGTTATTATTATTCTTATTACTATTACTATTATCCCTATTCCTCTTGTATTTATCCTTATAACTATTACTATTATCCTTATTACTATTATTATTATCGCTATTGCCCTTGTCTTTATCCATATTACTATTATTATTATCCTTATTACTATTATTATTATCGCTATAACTGTTATTATTATGGTTATTCTATTGTTACTATCGATATTACTCTTGTCTTTATCCTTATAACTATTAATATTATCCTTATTACTATAAGTATTATCGCTATAACTGTTATTATTATCCTTAATACTATTATTATTATCGCTATAATTGATATTATTATGGTTATTCTATTGTTACTATCCCTATTACTCTTGTCTTTATCCTTAACACTATTATTATTATCGCTATAACTGTAATTATTATTCTTGTTACTATTATTATTATCCCTATTCCTCTTGTCTATATCCTTATAACTATTATTATTATCGCTATAACTGTTATTATTATTCTTATTACTATTACTATTATCCCTATTCCTCTTGTATTTATCCTTATAATTATTATTATTATCCTTATTATTATTATTATTATCGCTATAACTGATATTATTATCATTAATACTATTATTATTATCGCTATAACTGTTATTATTATTCTTATTACTATTGTTACTATCCGTATTACTCTTGTCTTTATCCATATAACTATTATTATTAATCCTTTTTACTATTATTATTATCGCTACAACTGTTATTATTATTGTTATTACTATTATTATTATCGCTATTGCCCTTGTCTTTATCCTTATAACTATTATTATTATCCTTATTACTATTATTATTATCGCTATAACAGTTATTATTATGGTTATTCTATTGTTACTATCGATATTACTCTTGTCTTTATCCTTATAACTATTATTATTATCCTTATTATTATTATTATTATCGCTATAACAGTTATTATTATTCTTATTACTATTACTATTATCCCTATTCCTCTTGTATTTATCCTTATAACTATTATTATTATCCTTATTATTATTATTATTATCGCTTTAACTGTTACTATTATTCTTGTTACTATTATTATTATCCCTATTCCTCTTGTCTTTCTCCTTATAACTATTACTATTATCCTTATTATTATTATTATTATCGCTATAACTGTTATTATTATTCTTATTACTATTGTTACTATCCGTATTACTCTTGTCTTTATCCATATAACTATTATTATTAATCCTATTTACTATTATTATTATCGCTACAACTGTTATTATTATTGTTATTACTATTATTATTATCGCTATTGCCCTTGTCTTTATCCTTATAACTATTATTATTATCCTTATTACTATTATTATTATCGCTATAACTGTTATTATTATGTTTATTCTATTGTTACTATCGATATTACTCTTGTCTTTATCCTTATAACTATTATTATTATCCTTAACACTATTATTATTATCGCTATAACTGTTATTATTATTCTTGTTACTATTATTATTATCCCTATTCCTCTTGTATTTATCCTTATAACTATTATTATTATCCTTATTATTATTATTATTATCGCTATAACTGTTATTATTATTCTTATTACTATTACTATTATCCCTATTCCTCTTGTCTATATCCTTATAACTATTATTATTATCCTTATTACTATTATTATTATCGCTATAACTGTTATTATTATTCTTGTTACTATTATTACTGTCCGTATTACTATTGCCTTTATCCTTAATACTATTATTATTACCGCTATAACTGTTATTATTATTCTTGTTACTATTATTATTATCCCTATTCCTTTTGTCTTCCTCCTTATAACTATTATTATTATCCTTATTATTATTATTATTATTATCGCTATAACTGTTATTATTATTATTATTAGTATTACTATTATCCCTATTCCACTTGTCCTTAACCTTATAACTATTATTATTATCGCTATAACTGTTATTATTATTCTTATTATTCTTATTACTATTACTATTATCCCTATTCCTCTTGTATTTATCCTTATAACTATTACTATTATCCTTATTACTATTATTATTATCGCTATAACTGATATTATTATCCTTAATACTATTATTATTATCGCTATAACTGTTATTATTATTCTTATTACTATTGTTACTATCCGTATTACTCTTGTCTTTATCCGTATAACTATTATTATTAATCCTTTTTACTATTATTATTATCGCTACAACTGTTATTATTATTGTTATTACTATTATTATTATCGCTATTGCCCTTGTCTTTATCCTTATAACTATTATTATTATCCTTATTACTATTATTATTATCGCTATAACTGTTATTATTATGGTTATTCTATTGTTACTATCGATATTACTCTTGTCTTTATCCTTATAACTATTATTATTATCCTTATTATTATTATTATTATCGCTATAACAGTTATTATTATTCTTATTACTATTACTATTATCCCTATTCCTCTTGTATTTATCCTTATAACTATTATTATTATCCTTATTATTATTATTATTATCGCTTTAACTGTTACTATTATTCTTGTTACTATTATTATTATCCCTATTCCTCTTGTCTTTCTCCTTATAACTATTACTATTATCCTTATTATTATTATTATTATCGCTATAACTGTTATTATTATTCTTGTTACTATTATTATTATCGCTATAACTGTTATTATTATTCTTATTACTATTGTTACTATCCGTATTACTCTTGTCTTTATCCATATAACTATTATTATTAATCCTTTTTACTATTATTATTATCGCTACAACTGTTATTATTATTGTTATTACTATTATTATTATCGCTATTGCCCTTGTCTTTATCCTTATAACTATTATTATTATCCTTATTACTATTATTATTATCGCTATAACTGTTATTATTATGGTTATTCTATTGTTACTATCGATATTACTCTTGTCTTTATCCTTATAACTATTATTATTATCCTTAACACTATTATTATTATCGCTATAACTGTTATTATTATTCTTGTTACTATTATTATTATCCCTATTCCTCTTGTCTTTCTCCTTATAACTATTATTATTATCCTTATTATTATTATTATTATCGCTATAACTGTTATTATTATTCTTATTACTATTACTATTATCCCTATTCCTCTTGTCTATATCCTTATAACTATTATTATTATCGCTATAACTGTTATTATTATTCTTGTTACTATTATTATTATTCCTATTCCTTTTGTCTTCCTTCTTATAACTATTATTATTATCCTTATTATTATTATTATTATCGCTATAACTGTTGATATTATTATTGTTACTATTATTATTATCCCTATTCCTCTTGTCTTTCTCCTTATAACTATTATTATTTTCCTTATTATTATTATTATTATCGCTATAACTGTTAATATTATCCTCAATACTGTTATTATTATCGCTATAACTGTTATTATTATGGTTATTCTATTGTTACTATCCCTATTACTCTTGCCTTTATCCTTATAACTATTATTATTATCCTTAATACTATTATTATTATCGCTATAATTGATATTATTATGGTTATTCTATTGTTACTATCCCTATTACTCTTGTCTTTATCCTTAACACTATTATTATTATCGCTATAACTGTAATTATTATTCTTGTTACTATTATTATTATCCCTATTCCTCTTGTCTATATCCTTA
Organism: Megachile ligniseca; assembly: GCA_945859555.1. Taxonomy (NCBI): domain Eukaryota; kingdom Metazoa; phylum Arthropoda; class Insecta; order Hymenoptera; family Megachilidae; genus Megachile; species Megachile ligniseca. Next base: position 37,553 of record CAMAOC010000427.1, read on the forward strand.
TAACTATTATTATTATCGCTATAACTGTTATTATTATTCTTATTACTATTACTATTATCCCTATTCCTCTTGTATTTATCCTTATAATTATTATTATTATCCTTATTATTATTATTATTATCGCTATAACTGATATTATTATCCTTAATACTATTATTATTATCGCTATAACTGTTATTATTATTCTTATTACTATAGTTACTATCCGTATTACTCTTGTCTTTATCCATATAACTATTATTATTAATCCTTTTTACTATTATTATTATCGCTACAACTGTTATTATTATTGTTATTACTATTATTATTATCGCTATTGCCCTTGTCTTTATCGTTATAACTATTATTATTATCCTTATTACTATTATTATTATCGCTATAACTGTTATTATTATGGTTATTCTATTGTTACTATCGATATTACTCTTGTCTTTATCCTTATAACTATTATTATTATCCTTATTATTATTATTATTATCGCTATAACAGTTATTATTATTCTTATTACTATTACTATTATCCCTATTCCTCTTGTATTTATCCTTATAACTATTATTATTATCCTTATTATTATTATTATTATCGCTTTAACTGTTACTATTATTCTTGTTACTATTATTATTATCCCTATTCCTCTTGTCTTTCTCCTTATAACTATTACTATTATCCTTATTATTATTATTATTATCGCTATAACTGTTATTATTATTCTTGTTACTATTATTATTATCGCTATAACTGTTATTATTATTCTTATTACTATTGTTACTATCCGTATTACTCTTGTCTTTATCCATATAACTATTATTATTAATCCTTTTTACTATTATTATTATCGCTACAACTGTTATTATTATTGTTATTACTATTATTATTATCGCTATTGCCCTTGTCTTTATCCTTATAACTATTATTATTATCCTTATTACTATTATTATTATCGCTATAACTGTTATTATTATGGTTATTCTATTGTTACTATCGATATTACTCTTGTCTTTATCCTTATAACTATTATTATTATCCTTAACACTATTATTATTATCGCTATAACTGTTATTATTATTCTTGTTACTATTATTATTATCCCTATTCCTCTTGTCTTTCTACTTATAACTATTATTATTATCCTTATTATTATTATTATTATTATCGCTATAACTGTTATTATTATTCTTATTGCTATTACTATTATCCCTATTCCTCTTGTCTATATCCTTATAACTATTATTATTATCGCTATAACTGTTATTATTATTCTTGTTACTATTATTATTATTCCTATTCCTTTTGTCTTCCTTCTTATAACTATTATTATTATCCTTATTATTATTATTATTATCGCTATAACTGTTGATATTATTATTGTTACTATTATTATTATCCCTATTCCTCTTGTCTTTCTCCTTATAACTATTATTATTTTCCTTATTATTATTATTATTATCGCTATAACTGTTAATATTATCCTCAATACTGTTATTATTATCGCTATAACTGTTATTATTATGGTTATTCTATTGTTACTATCCCTATTACTCTTGCCTTTATCCTTATAACTATTATTATTATCCTTAACACTATTATTATTATCGCTATAACTGTTATTATTATTCTTGTTACTATTATTATTATCCCTATTCCTCTTGTCTTTCTCCTTATAACTATTATTATTATCCTTATTATTATTATTATTATCGCTATAACTGTTATTATTATTCTTATTACTATTACTATTATCCCTATTCCTCTTGTAATTACCCTTATAACTATTATTATTATCCTTATTATTACTATTATTATCGCTATAACTGTTGCTATTATTCTTGTTACTATTATTATTATCCCTATTCCTCTTGTCTTTCTCCTTATAACTATTACTATTATCCTTATTATTATTATTATTATCGCTATAACTGTTATTATTATTCTTGTTACTATTATTATTATCGCTATAACTGTCATTATTATTCTTATTACTATTGTTACTATCCGTATTACTCTTGTCTTTATCCATATAACCATTATTATTAATCCTTTTTACTATTATTATTATCGCTACAACTGTTATTATTATTGTTATTACTATTATTATTATCGCTATTGCCCTTGTCTTTATCCTTATAACTATTACTATTATCCTAATTACTATTATTATTATCGCTATAACTGTTATTATTATCATTAATACTATTATTATTATCGCTATAACTGTTATTATTATTCTTGTTACTATTATTATTATCCCTATTCCTTTTGTCTTTCTCCTTATAACTATTATTATTATCCTTATTTTTATTATGATTATCGCTATAACTGTTGATATTATTATTGTTACTATTATTATTATCCCTATTCCTCTTGTCTTTCTCCTTATAACTATTATTATTTTCCTTATTATTATTATTTTTATCGCTATAACTGTTAATATTATCCTCAATACTATTATTATTATCGCTATAACTGTTATTATTATGGTTATTCTATTGTTACTATCCCTATTACTCTTGTCTTTATCCTTATAACTATTATTATTATCGCTAATAACTGTTATTATTATTCTTGTTACTATTATTATTATCCCGATTCCTCTAGTCTTTATCCTTATAACTATTATTATTATCGCTATAACTGTTATTATTATTCTTATTACTATTACTATTATCCCTATTCCTCTTGTATTTATCCTTATAACTATTATTATTATCCTTATTATTATTATTATTATCGCTATAACTGTTACTATTATTCTTGTTACTATTCTTATTATCGCTATAACTGTTATTATTATTCTTATTACTATTGTTACTATCCGTATTACTCTTGTCTTTATCCATATAACTATTATTCTTAATCCTTTTTACTATTATTATTATCGCTACAACTGTTATTATTATTGATATTACTATTATTATTATCGCTACAACTGTTATTATTATTGTTATTACTATTATTATTATCGCTATTGCCCTTGTCTTTATCCTTAGAACTATTATTATTATCCTTATTACTATTATTATTATCGCTATAACTGTTATTATTATTCTTATTACTATTACTATTATTCCTATTCCTCTTGTATTTATCCTTATTATTATTATTATTATCGCTATAACTGTTATTATTATTCTTATTACTATTACTATTATCCCTATTCCTCTTGTCTATATCGTTATAACTATTATTATTATCCTTATTATTATTATTATTATCGCTATAACTGTTATTATTATTCTTGTTACTATTATTATTATCGCTATAACTGTTATTATTATTCTTATTACTATTGTTACTATCCGTATTACTCTTGTCTTTATCCACATAACTATTATTATTAATCCTTTTTACTATTATTATTATCGCTATTGCCCTTGTCTTTATCCATATAACTATTATTATTATCCTTATTACTATTATTATTATCGCTATAACTGTTATTATTATTCTTGTTACTATTATTATTATCCCTATTCCTCTTGTCTTTCTCCTTATAACTATTATTATTATCCTTATTATTATTATTATTATCGCTATAACTGTTATTATTATTCTTGTTACTATTATTATTATCCCTATTCCTTTTGTCTTCCTTCTTATAACTATTATTATTATCCTTATTATTATTATTATTATCGCTATAACTGTTGTTATTATTATTGTTACTATTATTATTATCCCTATTCCTCTTGTCTTTATCCTTATAACTATTATTATTATACTTATTATTATTATTATTATTATCGCTATAACTGTTAATATTATCCTTGATACTATTATTATTATCGCTATAACTGTTATTATTATGGTTATTCTATTGTTATTATCCCTATTACTCTTGTCTTTATCCTTATAACTATTATTATTATCCTTAACACTATTATTATTATCGCTATAACTGTTATTATTATTCTTGTTACTATTATTATTATCCCTATTCATCTTGTCTTTCTCCTTATAACTATTATTATTATCCTTATTATTATTATTATTATCGCTATAACTGTTATTA